>VWZD01003656.1:0-12130 GCA_013396695.1 Sakesphorus luctuosus | reverse complement strand
GCTAGAACTGCATTTAATTCACAGACTGGTTCTGGATTAATACCACTAACCTGGGAGATGTTAAACTCCTTGGCTAACTTGAAATTTTGTCAGTCACCAAATTTCATTGTCCCTTGAGGCAAATATTAACCTTGACTTCATCCTTCACCAATATTTACTTTTTATATCTATAAACTTTGATGTTTAATCACTCCTGTTAAGTCAATGTCTGTTCAGTATCTCATACAACATACCATTACTGACAAGAGTAAATTTTAAATCTCCTTTTTACTGAAATGCTGTGGTGAGGTGTCTTTCTGTGATGTTAACAAATGTTTGGAGAGCTTATTTACAATTGTTCTGCTAGTGCATGCTACAACTTTATAAATAGGCTTCATCAGCAACGTGATTTTTGCTCTGTTAACTTTATTTTTCTACAAGTAGTGGAGCATGATGTAAAGATACATGTGGAGGACTCTTGCAGTGCTGTAGGGATGGCCAGGTTTGACAGCTCCAGGTGGCTGCCTGAGGGGCACTTTCTAAGCCCAACCTCAGTTTAGTGTCTCTAGCCTCCTTAAGCTTACTCTAGTCTGGGGAGGCAGATGCTCCTTCAAATGGAGAGCTGGAGCCTGATCAAGGAACTCAGATGTAACCACAGCAGCTTTGCTCTCACTTGTTGATATGAAGGGGACTGTGGGACAGTCATAATTTATGTTAACAGCAGGACATAACAGATAAATACAACAAGAATTAGGGCATTTATAGGAATGTAGATATGAAAGGATACTGATTGGAGAGTTGCATGGAAATGTAAACATCCACTAGCCTTAAGAGTCCATTCTGCTTTATCTCCTTTGGGATGTGTATCATTCTCTTAAGAACAGAACAAAAATCTAACTCAAGTTGTATCATTTCACATTTTATATAGATGACCATCATTTGGTGTTGTATGGATGGAAGCAAATATAAAATGAAATGTATTGTGCTTATAACAAATATTTGTTAAACCACAGATAAGGCTGAAAAGGGTTTATTTCCTGACAGTACTAATGGAAATGTTTGGGGCCACAGTTGCACTGTGGATCAGCTCAATTTCTTTCAGCCACTGATTTTCATAAAATCTACTGCAATTTCTACCCTTATGAAACTTGTTTTTTTATTAAGGCTGCAAAGAAGAAGACATGGTCCCCTGGGAATCAGGCACAAAGTCTTCATCTTTAAAATACAAAATGATATTTTAAAGGANGAGCACATCACAGATAGCATTTCCTGCCTTCCAGGTGTAGACCCAAAGCCTGACATAGTCACATAAGATTACTGTAATCATGTTGCTGTGTGAGGCACCAGTCTTGTTTTTCTCAGATCTTGAACCATTTCTCTCCTATTTTTAAATTATTTCTACTGAGATGTGAATAATTTGTGTCCTAAAGGTATTCAAGATGTCTGTTTCACCATCAAGTCAGTGAGAAGCACTGTAAAGTCTGAAACAAATACCATGCATTTGGGTAATCTGAAGCAACCTCAATATTCTTTTCACTTTTGTTTCTTTTTTATTGTTTCTTAATTTTATTTTTAGTTGGGTTTTTTTTCTATCCATCTCTTTATCTCTTCCCCCTTTTTCTCTCTCCTTCTCTCCTGAGGCTACCATAAGTACAGCTGTTAATAATACAAGATTTGTTCATCTAAATATTTAAACAGGGATTCTTTCTAGTAGACTTGCGAAGAACACTGCCTACAGGGCACATTGTGCCATCTTGCCTAAGACATTCCTTGTTATTTTTCAGCAGCTAGCATAACGATTTGGTTGAATAACATCAAATGAAGTAAGATAAATATCCTTGTCCTGCACACCTTTGGCTGAGTCTCAGGATCCTTTTCATGTCAGCAAAAGGATTTTATAAAATCCTATTACTCTGTCAAAACCCGCCCGTGCATAGCAGGTGACTGCTTATTCTTCTGGTAATCAATTCTAATGTTAGCAATTTATGAATTCTTAAGGATTCTGTGCAAAAAGTTTAAAGTTTTGTGCAATCTGCAAACAGATGAAAAAGCAGCAAAATAACAAGGTGTGAACTGCCATTTTTGAGAGGAAATTACTTCAAATATCAGTGCAAATTTTTTCAATGTTAGAGCAAACAACTAATGTTTTCCTTAATAAAATATGTTTACATCTTTCAGTAGGTGTATTTCTTCATTGCTAAGTTATACTGCAACAGGTGAACAAAAGAAAAGTGCAGGAAACTTTAGAAGCCTGGGTCTTCTAACACCAATGCATGATTAAGTGATGATGTTTGTGTGGACACACACAGATTTATTCCTGATCTGAGAGAATCCAACCAGCATTCCATCTTGAACTTCTTGGTTACCTCTGTTGGCTCAGTACCTTGTTAATCTGGGACCTCACTCTGCTATGCAAGACATCTCTTGAGGTAATGTCTGAGTCCTGCTCTTGCCAGGAAGGAAGATGACCAAAGCACTTGCTCTCCTTGTGTGTCTTACAGTGTGCTGGGCAAGTGCAATGTGTTGCAAGGGTAATTATGTGCTGCCAAGCTGAACAACGCTCCCTCATGCTGTCTCCGTCATGGCAGGGAGATCTGCTAGCTGCTGGGCTGCTCTTATACTTCATTTTGTGAGCACAAAATGAAAATGCTTTACTCTTTCTGTTCTCTGTGTGCCATGATTCAGGATTTATTCTGGTTCATTGGTAATGTGAATCTCCTTTTTTATGAGATCGAAGGATGTTTTAGATATTCCATACCTGTTATAGTAACATTCCTCTTGCTGAAACCAGTGGAAACCTTTCTGTCAACTTAACTAAGAGGAGGCTTGGGCCAGTGACTTTCTTCCTGCTTTTCTGTTCTGTTATTTTGGCCAGTTACTTTTCCTCCCACTAACAAATAATAAATGAGGTAACATCGAACTGGTGATCTGTCACTAATGGGATTCTGCATGGCTCAGTCTTAGGCTCTGTGCTCTTCAACACCTTCATAAATTACTTTGATGTAGGATTGGAAGGGATATTGAGCAAGTTTGCAGATGACACAAAACTGGGAGGAGCAGTTGACTCCCTTGAAGACAGGGAGGCCCTGCTGAGAGACCTCAAAAAATTAGAGGACTGGGCAATCACCAACCATGTGAAGTTCAACAAAGGGAAGTGCAGTTGGAATGGGGCAACCCTGGATGTATGTACAGCCTGGGGAATGAGATGCTGAAAGCAGTGCCAAGGAAAGGGTCCTGGGGGTTCTGGTCAATGGCAAGCTGAACATGAGTCAGCAGTGCTCTGGCAGCCAGGAGGGCCAACCCTGTCCTGGGGGGCAGCAGGCACAGCATCGCCAGCTGGGTGAGGGAGGGGATTGTCCCACTCTGCTGTGCACTGGGGGGGGGCTCAGCTTGAATATTGTGTGCAGTTTGGGGCACCACAATATAAATTAGACATTAAAATATTAGAGAGTGTCCAAAGGACAAAGTGTCCATGAGGAGCAACTGAGGTCACTTGGTCTGCTCAGCCTGGAGAGGAGGAGACTGAGATGAGGCTTCATCACACTCTGCAACTTCCTTGTTAGGGGAAGTGGAGAGGCAGACACTGAACTTTTCTGTGTGGTAACCACTGACAGGACACAAGGGAATGGCCTGAAAGTGTGTCAGGGAAGATTTAAANCATATTCTATGATTCTGTGAAATGCTCCAGACCACTGTAGTAACCTCAAAATCTTTTTCAGCACTAGGTAGTACCAGTATTGGCTTTCTGTACGTGTCACCTTAAGTGACAATGTTATTTAGTAACAAGGAAACATGATTGCCTCTTCATTCCTGTCATTTTCCACTGATTGGATGACTTAAGTATGAAGTCGTAGAAGTGTTGCAACATCCTGGTGTTGCTGCGTGCCTACATCTGGCCTGTTTGCCAGCAATGCAAAAGGCAGTTTGATGACTCAGTGTTGGGGGTGGATTGGACAGTGGAACTGGTGAGGAATGAGAATGATGGTTGTAGCTCAAGCCTCATCCTTCCCATGTAGCTGACTTTTACTTTGCTGCAATTAGCACTAGGGAGGGGAGATTGGGCAACATTGTCGATCTTAGCACCACTATGAGTTCTTTTTCCAGTTCCTCCAGAGCCTCGTGGAATTTCAGTATCAACTTCTGTGGCATGTTCACATATGTCAATGAGTGCCTCCAAAACTAACAAAAGAGGAGTCAGGGCAGGGAAGCGGAGGAGGAAAATGCAAGCAAGAGAGCCAGCTGAATATTCCTGCCAAGTTTTGCTAGAACTGTGTGACTGGCTCTGTTGTTCAGGTCCCATGACATTTGCTGGTGGGATGGAAGAATACGGAGGTTTAATTATTAGCACCAGGGACATATGGTTGTTGGATGACCAGCTGGGAAATGCAAATGATATATTGAAAGTATATCAGTATCTTTTTCTCACCATGGGGCTCTCTGACAGATAGGGCTTGTATTGTGGGCTGGAGTCAGAGCAGCCTGTGATGTTCTCAATAAAATAAAGACAAGGAGAAATGAATGGGAAGTGGTGGCCCTATCATTAGGTGCTCAGTGTCTGAGTTCAGCAAAAATAGCCATGTTGTAAGGTAGGGCGGTGATAAATATCAGAAAATCTATCACTGCCATCATCCAAGGTCAGGGGCTGGCAGGCCTGTGGGGGTGGTGGCTGGAAGAAGTGTCAGACAACTGGCAGGAGTTAGACAGTAGGAGAGTTTTCAGGGGCTGAAGGACCCCAGGAGACATAGGAGACTGGAAGGAACATGGGCTACGCTGGGAAAAGGAGCTGTGAGGGAACCTAAGCTATGAAAGCAGTCTCACAGTCCCATCCTCTCTCACCATATTCCTTGCATAAGAAGGCAGCAGCTTGCTCCCTTCTGTGTCCTGTTCTCCTGTGTGCAAAGCTTTTCTTGGCTGGATATGCTCCTACATCGTTAGTGCTCTCAGGCCACCTGGGCTCTGGGAATGGGTTTCTAGTGCGTAGGCTTTTCTCAGACCCTGTCGCAAGATCGTTATTTTTTGACCCTGGTGCCTTGGCACACATCTTGCCTTGGTCTGCAAAGTTCTAGCAGATGTATATTTAACACCTGAAATAGAACATGTTCATATTTTTTTAGGTAGATCTGGGCAGATCTTTTGGGTAAGTGTAGTACTTTCCCTGTGTCTGGGAAAATATTTTCCTCTGTGTCCTTTAATATGTTAGTACACTTTATAATTTAGAAGCAAAACACTAGCATGCAGGCAAAAGGATGTCATGGGCAGGGGAAGGGGCTTCAGGTTTTGACATCCTCTACAATAATATTGATGCCTTCTAGACCATTTTTCTCACCTGAACTTACCACCTCTTGTCCCTCCATGCCAAAGCTGCCTTGCTACTCAGATGTGTCTTGCTGCTACAGCAAAATTAAACACTTTCACCACTGGTATAAAGACAAATTGTGAGTATTTCACACAAATTTAGGTACTGTGATTGACCATTACCCTTAAGTGGGGCAAGGAAGTATGATGCTGCACTTGAAACTAGCTTGAGATCAGTGTCTGCATCCTATAAAAGTCATTGCCTCCAAGATGAAGTTTGCACGACTGCATGTGGGGGAACCTTTCTAACCTGACTCCTTTCAGGTGAGATTCCAGCCTCATGCACAGAGGAACATGGCTTACCTTGCAATTGTGCTCTGAAGTACTGGCTTTCCAGGCAGATGTACAATAAGCCATCAGTCTCCTGTCTTGGATTCACAGGCTTGTCCTGCCATCCCAGCCCCTTCAGCCACAGATCCCCATGCCCTGAGGTCCTCCAGCAAGACTTGGTTAGAGTGATCCTCATCCTTCCTGTTTACCTGCACTTTAAAATGATCTCCCACTTGGAATCATCATGTAGCAATATAACATACTGGTAGCTGAATGAAGTTTGTGTAACTCCATGTGCTTTTGTTTCCAAGATCACATCACTGCTAAAAAGGCTAAAGAAATAATCAAATCTTATCCCCGACACATCCTTACTGCTCTGCAGTATTACGGATAGTTCTTTACAGCCTGATCATTCGGTCTTTCTCTTACCCTTTTTCATATTAGTGCTGATCAAGCAAAATGACTCAGACAGTCAGCAAGAGGAAGCCACCATTATTTACATTAAATTTTGAGCAAGTGAATGCCCTGATAAACCAAGACACAGAGGACACAGATTGTGCTTGTTTTTATCTTGAAGGTTCTCTTCTTTACCATAAAGGATGTTTACAAATACACCATTCTTTCTACATGTAAATGACATTTTTAATACCCTAACAAGTTCAAATTAATGTCTAAAATTATTTTAGGAGGAAATATTAAGTATCAGACAGAGGATATGGTGGGGATTTAAGTGTTACTTCTTAGTAGCCCATTGGCTGTCAATAAGTGTTATGGTTTATTCCAAATAACTGCAAATGAAACCAGCAAAGATGATGCAGGCTTCCTCGAATGGCAACAGCATTGTTGAAGGAATAATGGGCCTTCTTGTGGCAAAATTAAGTCCTGTAGAAGCAATTAAACGCCTTGTCAAGTTCTTTTCTTTACACAGATAATTGCTTCATACATGTCTTGTGCTAATACTCAAATGTATTTTAATTACATTTTTGCATCATAAGTAAATTTAGTTTTTAAAATAAATAATATTTCATCTTGCACTCTACCATGCATTGTTACTAATGTTGCACCACATTTTCACCTGCGTTAAGCAAAACTGAGAGCATGAACCATAGATGGTCCAGTGCCAACCACATAATCATGCACCTGCTTGAAGTCCAAAGTCAGTGGCAAGATAGAGCACAACTGAGCTACATGTGTTTTTAGCTGACCAGTCACTGGCAGAAACCTGATGGACAGCAATATGTATGTATTTAGCATCCATGTCCTCTCTCCCACCTCTTAGAAGGGACTGTTGTAAAGGACTAACTTGATGACTAGACTGAAAAATTGGAACTGGCCTTAAAGTACATTCCACATTGAAGGTTATGTCACAGGATATAGGACCCCATAGCAGATTGTGACAAACTACTCCATCAATTGTGTTATGTGACATTCAATTGGTAAATCTCTTCTTTTCTTCCGTCAGTCTTGGTACTGGGAAAGACTTTGTCTTTCACTATGGCTTTAGATGAGTCCACAGGGAAAATCCCAAACCCCACTAGGACCTGGGACAGTGTGACATCCAGGGGGTTTTCATCTTGACACAGTCCGTGAATCCCAGGGCTGTCGCTGTCACAGGCTCTGTGACTCTTCATGGTATCTCAGTGATTAAAGACTGGTTAGCAACTCTTTTTTCAGTTAAAATACAATGAAAAAAAACCATCAAAAATGCCATGCAGGACCTTTAATAAACAAACTATTTTAAAGTGAAAGACCAAGTAAATCCATGACCCTGAGATTAGCTCATTTGGTTAAACCTTGATGCTCATAACACCAAGGTCAAGGGTTCAATTCCCTGTATGGGCTATTCATGTAAGAGTTGTACTCTATGATCATTGTGGGTCTTTTCCAGCTCCAAATGTTCTGTGTTATTCAAAATCTGAAATACAGATCTTTGTGTATGCAGTCTGTAGGCATGAGAGTGATGCTCTAAGTATTTTCTGCTGTTAAATAAGAATCATAAGAATAATCTTGTTTGGATCTCTCCACAGAAAACTGCCTTTTAAGAGATGATCTAAAAAGTGCTTATTGCTGTACATGGGTGAATAGATGACTGAACTGAAAAAACCCCATGTGATTAAACTTGTTTCCACTGTGCCTAACACTTGTACATTTTAAGTCCAGACACTTCAGGATCACATCACCATTTGGATAAGGAAAAAGTTGCATGTGGCAATGCTTGCTTTTGAAATATGGGTTATTCTAATATACTATTGAGATTTTCTTCTGAAAGCAAGTATTTTGACAACATATAGAAAAAACAATTTCAAAGTTATTCCTTAAAATTTTCTTAGCAGGGTAGTTCTGAAGTGGTGGCAAAAACAAGAGCACCAGAACCAACTACAAATCAGTGTTACGCTCCTCATTTGGCTCAGTGAAGTCAGAGGAATCTGGTATCATTGTTCCATCCCTACATTTAACTCTGGGACCATCCTTAGGTTTTTGGGGTTTAGGTTTTTTTTAAGCTTGCAAAACTTGTTCTACATTGCATCCCTTAGGGATCAGTGATATGCTTTCTAAACCCTAGGTTTCTGCTGCAAGAGAAGTTGTGTCTTCTCAGGACTTCCTAGAAAGCAACACATGACAGTAACGTGATTGTTGCATGTATGTAGAACCCTCAATATTTTGCTTCAGTAATTCCCAGACAGTTCTCAAAGGAGAAATACTAATCAGTTTCTTAGTAGAAAAAAATTAAAATACACATAAAAAGCAGATTGTGACTTCAGAAGATGAAGTCTTTGGCAATTATACTTGTTAAATTATCCCAGTTAATGCATCACTCATTCAGATGTTCCAACACAACAGTTTGTGCAGCTGTCGATGAATCAGACTGAGAAGATCATCAGCTTCAGAAAATACAGTTTTTGGGAGTGCTTCTAAAAATTAGATCTGTTTATAAGCTGGTTCATAGTGCCTTACGGCATTGCTGCACAAACAGATATGTCAGCAAAACTGAGGGAAGTGGCAAAGTGGGAATGAGAAATGTATGGAAAAGATATGAGTATCTTACATTGGCAATGATGACAAAGATGTTGTCTTTTAACAGATAAAACTTCGACTTTGTCCTTTATAACCATATAGTGAATTTTACACGCCACCTCAAGGTAGTATGCAGAATGTAGAGAAGATCTTACAAAGAAAAGCAGTTGGACCATAATTTAACTGGTTTTGCTCATTTTGCCCCTTCCGGTTTGTTGCTGTTGAGTGTATTTAAATACTTAATTTTGGCATCATTTATACCTTTGTACTTTAGCAAAAATACTTACATCCACCACTGATCTTTGTCCAGAGCTGGTGTCTTATTCTAGGTAGCATGTCCCAGACAAGTTCTATTTGTCATTATACACTAGGCGCTTGCAAAGGTCTCATTTTTTTTCCGCTCCTGCATCTTGATGACAGGCACAGCCATCAGCATTCCACACTTTTGGATTACAGGTCAGCATAGGTGTGGTCACAGAAGAAACTGGTAACCTGCATTTGAAATGAAGCAGATATTAAGATCAGCCCATAAAATATTCCCAGATTTTGTGTAAACCATTCAATCTACAAGGTATTATTTCCTTCCTAAAGGACACCTTGTGCATTACATTAATGGAAATTGCACTCAACAAGTAAGCCTAGAGGTGTGACACTATATTATAAGCATGCAAAAGAGGCATAGACTTGAAAATCCAGTTTACTGTTGCAGGTAGATATCTTCCCACATTAAACAACTGCTTTTGTTTACACACACATGCATGGAAACACATGCACACACGTCATTCTTAGTGGCTTGGGTGAAAGAAATAATGTCATATATGGCATGTGATAACTACATATGTAATTTCCACACCAACTACTGAACATACCTAACAACTATCACTCCCAAGTGTAGATCTTGACAAACCCTCCTGGGTCATGAACTCTGCCTTGCCTTTCATCATGTGTGCAGAGACACAGAATATCCTAGGACCTACATATCCTCCCCATACCTTTCTATCTTTGGCCTAATGTTAGATATTGAATTTTTTGTAGGTTATACACACAGTATAAGTGTGTTGGGTCAGGAGGTTTTCCCTTCTCTATAAAAAAATGCATTGTAATTCCTTTCTTTATTCCTTTCTGTCAGAACAAAAAGTAAGCATTGTTTGGTTTCACCATGGGGGATAAGAGTCTGCAGTGATAAACTAATGATTTGTTTCTTGGCTTGCTAAGTCCCTTGTCTTTAATATATAAAGCAGCAGAACCTCACATACTTTCCAGAATGTTTTGAACTGAGAGTAGTGTATGGAGAGAGAAATAACAATTTTCCACTAGAAAAAGGAGATGGAAAAATCAAAGCCATGCCTGAAGTCTTTGAAAAAATATTAGGACACTTCCTTATCCAAAATAAATGTGTTAGCAAATTTTTTCCAATCCTGGATGCACTCATAGTTTAATTATAGGCAGTCTGTGTTTGATGCATTCTCTTAAATATTTTCTTCATCTTCTGAATGAAGTGTCAAGATCTCTAATGAATTGGGTTTTTCTCTAGATAGTGTTGAACATACTTGTGTTTGCCTGGACTGTGTGTGTGGGAGGCTCAATGTCTCAGGTGGTTTTAACTTCTTGCAAGATTGGGGCCCCAGCTTCTGCTTTAGATGACATATGTGAGCTGCTTTTAAAACATATTTTTAGTTTTATGTATAACATTCTTTCTGTGAGTCCAGTTATGTGTCAACCTAATTCCCACACACCTCAAACACAAATTACCAGGGCAGCAAATACACATTCAAATTCCAAATATGCTTTAGTACAGCACAATGGTTAAGAATGTCTTATTTTCTTTTTTTTCTTCTTTTTTTTTTTTTTAAAGCTAGTTAGTGCAGTATTAGGTAGGTCACTCTGGCCACATTCCCAGAATTTAACAGTGGGGGCCTTGTGGAATGCTAAACGATGTGTATAACAGCATTCAGGCTCTCTGTGAGCCAATCCGTCAAAACATTTGCTGCTTTGAAAATGTGTTCTTCAAAAAAATGGGCATATGGAACTTATTAGACTATTTGGTGGAGTTCAGGCTGCAGAGCCCAAGAGAAGCATAAAAACATTTGAGGACACAGTTCTACCTTAAGGTAATAGGACCTCTAAACTGCTCTTTTGTAATCAAATAAATACAAAATACATGGGAGAAACATCCTGAATGGAGAACATTTTACATTCCAAACTGTCACAAGATCTTAAGTAAAGAGCCTGTAATAGTAGTAAAAAAGTAGTGGTTTGATTGCTGCAAACCTGTTTCTTCAACAGAGTGTATTGATCCTTGGCTCTTTAACAGTTCCACTAGTATCAAGTAGTTCTGACTCATGGTTTCACTGCAGTGGATTTCTATGTCCCTAGTACATTGGCAGTGAGGGTCAATCAGTCTCCCTGGAGATGAAAAAAGACAGTGCTGCTGCTGAGAAACACAAATGAGCTGCCATTTCCCAGCATCTGCTTGTTCCTTCTTCCAAGTAATTCCTTGTCCCTGTCACACAGTAAGCACAGGATGACCCCAGAGTGAGCAGATCTTCCTTCACAGCGTTAAATGAGAAGGCCAATTTAACAAATGACTCAGATTAAATTTTGGCTTTGGAAGCTATGGCAAGAGATAACACTGGGCTTTGCTGTTCCATGGGTAGCCCTAGAGCAGACTCTTACTCAAAGTCCTTCTCTGGGGACAGAAATACTGGAGGCTGGAGGACTCTGTACAACTGCTGAACTCTCTCCCATCCTTTCAACTGCTTTGACACTCCTTTGAGCATGAAACTGTGGCCCATGCAGGCTCTTTACACCACCTACTAGCTTTGATCACTATTGCAAATAATTAAAAGGGCATCCTGTTCTTGTACAGCCTCTTTCATACAATTGGGTGTTACAGGCCAAGGTAGTATTTTTGGACCTCTGACCATCTTTTTCTGTCCCACATAAAGACTGAAAACTAGGGTCTCGAATTTTGTTTGCTTGATGTATCTGTACTCGAGGATATTTCTCTGCGTGGCTGTTGTGCAAGGAGAAAAAAAATCATACTAAAGTATTAAAAATGGATTGTTACCTTTTAAAGTAAGACTGATGACATTTGCTGCCATGATGTAGAGTGGTCTTTGTTAATGTAGTGTTTGAATGAAGAACTGAGTTACAATAGTATGTGACAGCTGCGGTGCTATTATACAGAATCCCACAATTATGTTCTTAGGAAGCTAGAATGTTTAGGATCATTATTTTCCTGCTAGTGTTTGGCTGCTGCTTCTCCAGCTGTTATTAGGTGCGTCAGAGGTGTGCCTTGCTCGTTAGCAGGGGGTTCAGAAGCCTTCAAAAGGGAGAGAAGGGAGGTGCTCTGCTCATTTCCTGCTAGGGTTTGGCTGCTGCTCCTCCAGCTGTTATCAGGTGAGAGAGAGGCAGGGCTTGTCATTAGCAGGGTGTTGAGAATGCTTTAAAAACATCTCTGGGGAGCGCAAGCAACCTGGAACACTGCAAACAGGAGCAGGCAAACAGG
>VWZD01003647.1:0-20465 GCA_013396695.1 Sakesphorus luctuosus | reverse complement strand
GGTTAGAAAACCTTCCAGCCTGTGTTCTGTCCTATTTCGGCAGGCAGTGCTGGGTTCATAAGGCTCTAATTTTTCTGGAGGCACTTATTGCTAATAATTTCTCCCTGGCTTAAGTGAGGTCCTCATAGGCAGTCAAAAATCTTTCCAGTCTGTGTGCTGTCTGTTAGTCAACAGACAGTGCTGAGTTCATAAAGATTTGATTATCCCGAGGGCACTTATATCTATTAACTTTATATTAATACAGTTAAGACTAGAAATCTTTGCATTTCTGTCTCGCTCCTCCCTTTAACGTGACACAGAGGAAAAGCTCTTCAGAGCTCTACTTTGTCAAGGTTTATGATTACAGACAAATTAACACACTTTACACATATTTGTTAACTGCAGCCTTTGAATAACTGATGCTTTCAATGTACAGAAAGAGCAGCCCTGAAAGCTGAAAAGCAGCCTCACCATAAATTGTTGATTTACATTTCTCTTTGTTGACTTCTTTTAGCAAGCTCTAATTTAGGACTCAGCCTTTATTAAAAACAATTAACAAAAAAAAAAAAAAAGGCAGAGGGAAAATGACAGACATTTGAGAGCAGCAGCAGTCATGTTTACTCCCTTCTCCAGCAAGCAACCCAGCAATGGTGGGGTTGCATTTGCTTTCAACTGCTCCTATTTCTGCTTTTAAGTCATCAATTTGTCCTAATCACACTAAACTGCAGACAAATTTTATAAAACCAGAATAATTTAGTTGAACCTTTAGAAATCTGAGACCCTACCTGATGTGCTTTCCTCTGGACAGAGGTGGGGTAGCCCAGGGCACCAGCTTTTAAAAAATTATTGCCAATAAAACCCAAAAGCCTAATTTTTTTTTTAATCTTAAGTACTCTGTAATGGCTGGATGGGTGGTTCAAGCTCCTCTTCTGCAGTAAATGCAACAAGCCTTAGTCCTTGCTGAAACATCAAGTGTATTTCAAAACTTGCTGGAAACACATGGTATAATAGACCCACTAATTTTCACTAGCCTTGATACACACAAGCTTGGCTTTGCGGCCTTTCAAAGAGGGGACTGCTAATGGCCCTACTCCTTACCTCCCTTTCAGCTTTGAGTTTGCAAGCTAAAATCCCAGTGTTCAGACTATATGGTTGCTGTCAGATTTTGCAAGAAGCTTTTTGAAAGACCTTCTTCCTCCCTTTCCTGCTACACACAGACTAATTATGCAGATATACAAAAAGGTTCAGCCATGTTTAGCTTGCATATTTTACTGTTGTAGTAAGGAGAATACAGATTACCTGATTTTCTTGCAGACTATGTTGTCTGCACAAACAGATGTTCAGAGTAATAATCCTCATATTACAAAAAAGCACCTGATGTTTCCATATTAGAGCTTTAGCAATGCAGTAATTCAAATAGATGACAAATTCATCTCTAAAAGGTTTGATTAATTGTAGCGCTGTTATTTTGAACAAGTCCAAGAATTGTGGGTATGATTACCTGTTTGTATAACTACATAGTTAATCATCCTAAAGCATTTAATGTGGAAGTTTGCTTTTCATCTGGAAAAAGGTATTGTGGTCCTTATTTCATTGAACATGGAGCATGAAGACACCATAGCTTGTCAGATTGGACTGTGGAGACACGGCATGCAGGTCAGTTTGATACCAGGCCCTGTGACAAGCTGTGACTACAGCTACTAAAGTACCTGTGGCTCTCCATTCTGCTCCAAATTATATGCACAAATCATTAGCCCACAAAAATACAGTTACAAAAATGGGGACTGTGTGAGAATCCAGGAAGTCTTATGAAAATCAGTACATCAAATAGGTTAATGAACGCAGCACAATCTTCTCCTCCAAGAAAATGTTCACCTGATAGCCCTGTCTAGCCAAGGGTATTAAGAAGGATTAAACATGGAAATAAATGAACCCAAATTATTCTGTGACCCAATGATTACAAATCAGCAGGGTGCTCAACAGGGAGCTATCCAAGCAGAGCTTATCCGCACATCCATATCACATGAACCAACTTTTTCCTATTCACCATTATACAAGTGTTATCAGATTTTGATTTGTGTGAAAGATTACCCTTTATTTACCATCAGAAGTAATTTTTTTTCTCTCTCTGTTATGGAACAACTGCTCCTAAGCACTCTCTCAGCACCAAACTATTCAGTTTAGGAACTCCGTTAGATGATTTCACTGTCTGTGTAGTTAGTTACCTTTAATAAATTTATTTTTCATGAATTTACCTGATCTTCATTTGGGCTAATGAAAACATTCCACACCCATCTCAGCATCCCATGCCTCTGGGAAGATTCAGCTGATGCCTCCTCCCACTGCTTGGGGACCACCACTTGCAGCCATGATACTCATGGTTTCATAGCCAGCTATCAAATTCTCTCATGTTAGCCTCTTCTCTAGTCCAAAGAATCCTAGCCTCATCTTTCCTGAGGTCAAAGTTTGCTGGAACTTTGCTCATTCTTGTTGCCCTTACCGAGTCTTTTTCAGATCTACCATATGCTATGTAATACTGCCTAATCAAATTGCACTCAGTATTGAGATGCAGATGATGCCTAAATGAGCACATAATCATGTGCTCTGGTTTGTCCTTTTTTTTTCACTGATGACCCCTTTTTTGACCACCAAAGCAAATGAATTTTATTGCTCCATTATTTACAGTTTGTTTCAGTGCTGATGGTAACGGTAAACAGAGGATCGAAAGGTAGACAAATGACAAATACACATTTCTCAATAGCCTGGAAAATAGACTACAGATGTTCACTGTCTGTATTCACCATTAATTGCATACTTAATTGCAGGTAAAATGTAAAACCAGACATTTATTCTTGAAGCAATCCCAATGGGATTATTAAAATGTATTGGACACTTTGGGAACTTGCAGTGACTCTATATGAGCTCCAAGGCTTAAAGCATGTAAAAGTACATCCAGCATGTTTTATTTCTGAAAATTTCCCACCCTTTCTATTTTTCAATGATGTAATTAGAGGAAAAGCAGAGGTGAATTTTATGGTGTTTGCAGCTACACAACACAGTTAAAAAGGAGTTTGCTCAGATTTTTGGTTATGTGTTTAACCAACTTGGGCATATCTTCCCATTACTGCAGGGAAACAGTGTGCTAATCTGTTATCAAGAAACCAACCCTCTAAAACCTTTTGCAGGATCTTTGATGACTCTGGTCAGAAGACTGCCAGGGTGATGATTACAGCACAAGAGAAAGATGAAAGTGCTAAACCCTGCCTGGTGTCAATGCTCTTGGCCACAGCAGGTCAGATTTGCATAGGGCAGGCAAGACTTAGATGCTTAGGAATAAGCAATTCATTCAGGTATCACTCAGCAACACTGTCCTCCTAGATTGGAATGCAAGGTAAGAGATGTGCTCCATGTTGATGAGTTGCTAGAAAAGCAAAGTCAGAGGACTTAGACCATTGACCAATAACAGGCTTTTGTACTCCAAGGTAAGATCTATTCTGGCTGTTTCATACATGTGGTACCTGATACAACTAAGCCACATCCCAGCTCATGCCCTGTAATTCTTCCTTGAAAACTACGCAAGTTTCAGAAATGTGATGATTATTCAGGGAAAGGAAGTGGTTCACTCAGACAATAGTTTTGCTAATGAAGATGATACTTTCTCACCAATACAAACATCGAGAAAGGATCATGTGCACCATGTAAATCAAGCAGGAATTTTTTAAAGCTCTCTTCCTTTTAATTAGAATGCTGTGAGGGAACAATGCCTCTCCAGAAATCCTGCAAACTCCTACCTACCTGCACATCATTGTTCAGTCTATAAGTTTTCCAATTTCCATGGCATCATCTGACTTAAATATTCTTATTTGGAGGTGAAGGTGCTCAGGTATGTGTTTCAGGCCATACTTTCAGGCTGGGCTGAATCTATGTGATTGTGGTACAGACAAAAGATAGTCAGGTCTTCAAGTGCATCCTCCCCTCCCCCAATATACTCCCTCTCCCTTCCCAACATCTCTGAAGTTCAACATGTTTTGTCTAAGACAAGGAACACCAGGTGAGTATTGTAGGAGACACTGTCTGGATGATTACACAATTAATGTATTCCAGAGATGGGGGACTTGAGATGTTTGCACTGATTCTGGTGTACATTGGCCTGGAAAATGGTATGAAATAAAGATGAAGACTGGAACAAGTGGACCTCCCAAGACTGTAGGAAGCTTCTCTGTGCATATACTGCTGCTGACCATCCCCCTACCCCTTCCAGCCCCTTCCTGGCAGGGGAAGGGTCCATCCAGCCTGAACACTCACTTTTGGATGCATGAGTAAAAGCCTTAAGAGCCATCCTGCTAAATTCAGCCCTGTGTTTGGGTGCCTTCCAGATGATCAGCTCCTGCTGCAATTTCTGCAACCTCCAACATCCTCCATTCCACCAGCCCTGGAGTTAAATTCTCATGAGAGTTGCAGATTTTATTCCAGATTTGGTATCACTTCTAACATTTCAAAGGAGAGATGGAAGCTTTGTTCATTGACATTGATGCAAATTAAAGATTACATTTACTGTTCAGTAACCACTCTAGCAATTATGAAAATTCATCTGTGTACTGAGCAACTCACATACTCCTGTTGGTAAGTAGCTGTGGGGTAGGAAGAAGTGGGGAGACATTTTAAGCAGATGACAAATTTAATTAATGGGTTTCTGCAGAGTCACTCAGAAACTTACTCACTTCATGGCATCTTCTTCTGCAACGCTGGTAGCCTGCACCTGGCTCTTTGGCTTCACCTGGGCCAAGTGAGAGGCCAAAGAGAGTAGAAGGGCAGTGCACTTGGGCTAGGTTTGCCTGTGACCCAGTAGGAGAGGTGGGCAAAAGAGGTCTGTCCTAGAAAACATTTCCGGCCTTGCTAGGAAGATAAAGCAATACAAACCTTAAACTTCAAGCTGTTGCCACGCAGAAAGGCTTTTAGCTTCTTACACACCACACTCCACTTTTGCAGGACACTGCAAGGCTCAGCCTTGCTGGTCATGCTTCTGGATGCAGAGCACTCTTAGTGGGTAGTTGCCTGTGTCTCCCTCTGAAGGGGTCCCTGAACCCCATAGGAGACACCAGGGAGATGATGGAGGGACTCAATTCCTCATTGGCATGTTCTGGAGCCAGACTTGGGGCAGCAACCAGGTTTCTTCACCTGCACCTGCAGGCCAGTATGGTTTGTTTTGTTTCAGTGAGGGTCAGTGCTTATTGTGTCTACCTTGGCTGCAGACTGCAATGCTGGGAGGCCCCAGGGGAACAACAAGGTGGACTGGCATTTCAGCGATGCAGTGCCTGTGTTCCATCTCCCTTCTTCTCTCAAGATATCACCAATAGCAGGACTCAGCAGCACCGGCTTGAGCAGGCTACACAGCTGGGTCTTGCCCTTTGGTTATTGAGGCAAACTGGAGCTGGAGATCCCCCCTAGGGAAAGGGACAGCCAAGAGCCTGCTGTGTCCCGGGCAGCATGAACAACCCATCACAATCCTGTGGTATTGAAGGACCCCATACAAACCAAGGAGAATTGACACTCCCGCTGAAATGCCCTCATGGGGCAGTCCATTTATGCCCCTTATACAATAGCACTGCCTGGGTCTAACATATGACTCCACCCGATAACCCCAAACTGTGCTTCAAAAGCCTCCTGCATGCAAAGTCTTAAATCAAGTAATGAAGCCATAAACCAAGAATACAGATACCAGAGCTTTATTAGATGTTTCACTGTGTACAAAGAAACAGGATTTTATATTACTTTCTTTTTTACTCTAAATACACATTCTTGTCATAAAAATTCACATTTGCTATACAGAACTGTAGGCATTTTTTACACAACATTTATTAAAGTACCACTGAACAGATCCTAAAACGAGAAGGTGCAGCTCTGTGAACCTTTGTGGGCACAACACACACGGAGCTCCATGTCCTCAGCATTACTCAATCGTTCTTCCCACCAAAACGGAGAAAAGTCATTCAGATGCATTAATGCTTATTGGAAATAATAAGGCTTCTGTACAGAGACCCTGAACAGTGTCAAGAGGCAGTGTGGCAATAATATCCTAATAATCATCACCCAGATGATGCTAAAGCTACTGATGACTGGGGCAGTTAAAGATTTAACAACTGCCCTGGCAAGCCCAGATAATTTTTATTTTTCTTTTTTTCAACTGTTTTTAACCACACATTTTTTATTTTCAGTCACAGTAATTACACGTAACCCAGGGGTTCTGCTTTAAGGATCCCAGCTTCACAGGAAAACTAATTGCAAGTACTCAAGGAGTCTCTCCCAATCAAACTAACCTTTGTAGGACTCAGTGCTGAAGGAAGAGACTAGTGCATGCCCTCTCATGGCAGAAAAAAACCCCATCTTAGGAGATAGCATTGGCCAAAGTGAGGCCCATCTAAAAGCATGTGTGTGCCAAACTTATACAGTGGAGATAAACCATCCTGGGACATCAGATGAGGCACTCTGACATCTGTTAGCCCACACTTAACATCTTATAAGACTCTGTGGACTGCTACAGGGTACTGATGCTGACAACCTTCTAGAATTCACAGCTAGCTGTTAGATGTGTATGCAGAAATTCAGATAAGGTGCACGGAGCAGAGGCAAAGGAGAGAAGTGACAAATGCTCCATTTTAACTAGACAACGATAACAGAAGAGGGTCTGAAATCAGACTTCTGCCTTCCTCAACCACTGTTCACGTGGGTCTGACTGAAGCTGACCTCTCACCAAATGTTCTGCAGTAGGGCAAGCAACCTCTGTCTACTCCAGTCAGCCAGGCACGACACGGACTCCTCTGTTTAGTTAGAACATCTTTCATAATTACCCTTGGCATCATGCAGAGGCATCTTAGTCAGAAACTATGAAGGGACAGCTAGACCTGGCTGTGGGAATGGTAGAGGAGTCATACCTGTAGGCAATGTAGAGATTCCTAAGTAGGTTCTGCAGCCACAGGGAAATTATTATAGCTTTTGTATTTAGAGCTGCCATGACTCCTCAAAGCTGAATGCTGTACGTGGGCAAGCCAGGCCAATCAGGTTATCCCATTTGTAATTGTCACATAAGGAATTTTACAGTCCAACCTACACTGGAGCAGTGTTCAAAGCTCTTCCTGCAAATTTAAAGCTATGCTCCAACACAGGACATGAGCAGTATTGCATAGCATCCAGGCACTTCCTTAAAGCCAGGATATCCCCATCCTCCTATCACGACTGTATTCCAGAAGATGAATTTTAGGCCACTAAATTACATGATCACAATTCCCACTGACATCAGTAGTAGTTGTGTGTGCACAGAAGTGATTTGATCTGTAACACACTGGAAATCATGTCTTTGCCACCTTGTACAATCAAGGTAGTTGATCAGGCAAACATCCTATTCTTTATTTACAAATATGTAAGTGAGCTCCAAGCAATTTCAAGTTTAATTCCTTAATGCCTAAAAGTGAGGGAGTCATCTCTATGGACAACCCTTGGTAAAATTTGAAATAGAACTGATAATTATGAGATTCAACAATATTATACTAATGTATTAAGGCAGGTTACATAACTGCCCTTTTCCTTTAGGATTAATTATTATTTCCTTGAACACTGCAGACAATCCATAATCCCATACACACATTTACCTACAAAACAGTAGCACAGTAAAAACTAAATAGACCACTGAACTCCAACATACTTGTAATCAATACATTGCACATACTATACAGCTTATTTTAACCTCATCAATAGGTAAACATATACAATTCAGAACAACATGGACTGTATGTAACACAGAAGCTACCACTGAGATATGGCAAATACATCATACACTATTAGCTTTTACTTCACTGAAAAAGAGTTTGGAATTTCAAAATGGTTTTACTTGAACTCTTGAAATCACCACATAGCCTAATCAGTTGCTAATAAGTAGTGCTTCATATACTAAATTCAGGATACACAGCACTGGAACTGTGTTTTCAGGGCACTCTGCCTTCTTTGTTTTGTGGAATTAAGCTCCAAAATTTTAAATTTCCTTTGCAACACAGCATATACTTACTACACACTGACTATCTGCTCCCTCTCATCTCATGGTAAAGGCTTAATAACTACTTTGAAATTAGCACAAATGGTCTAGATTTGCATTAGTACGACAGAAAGACTCAGCCCAGCATACAGGATCATATGTTCCTCTCACACATGTATGCATATGTATTTATATATGCTTACATGTGTATGTTTAAAATAATGTTTTGTAGGTTTGAAACCTACAAAACCAGTAAAGTATCCAACAGCAAAAGAATGCAAATAACCCACTACTTTTAAAACGAGGCTCCTGTGTTCTGATTCTGATTCACCCCTCACCAAACTAGGCAGAAACTGGACTCCAGGAAGCAACTACTGTTTGTCCAGATTGTTGCAGGTTAGATCGGTACTGAACAAGGACATCTCAACATGTGTAAACCGAAAAATTATGTGCAGCACTGTCACCATTTTTCAAGTATGGCTGAGAAGAAAGGATCAAGTAGTCACAAGAAAATGTCAGAAAACAACAGTACTTGATGTATATATCAAGAACATAGCTGGGGGGAGATGAGCATAGGAAGTAAAAAAAATGTTTTAGCAGTCAATGATGTGACAGTTTGAGTAAATAGATGCTTATGCAGATCAATAGCATAGACGGGTATTTTTCCTTGATGGGCTGATTACAGTCATCTCATTTCCCATGCAAGATTCCTCATAAAACACATGAAGAAACCTTCCAAATTGACGAGGTCAGAATAACACATCTGACCCAACCCTGTAAGCCCATTTCTGGTTGAAATCAAGGAGAGCTTTAGCTGCATATGGGTGGCAAAACTGGGCTCTTGAATGGTCCAGTTGTGCTGCATAGTACTTTCTGACTTGTTCTTTATTGGCAAGATCCCCAAACAGTATCAACAGGGAGTGATACATCTCTATCAGGACTTACAGTTTTGGGCCCTCACAGATGAAATCTTCAGAAGAGCATGGATAGTATATCCCCACATGCACTTTTTTCTTTTAGTAATTAAGGCAAGTTTGTTTACCTGTTCCTACCATAAAGTGCTGTGCTTCTCCAATAGAAAGAATGACAGCTAAACAGAAACATAGTTTTTCTGATGAGAATTTAACATTTTGCTAGTACTTTCCCCCATTAATGGAGAAACTATATGATTTGTCTATTATTGTTTTGTTAGAGGATTTTTTTTGCTTTGCTTTGCTTTTTCATTTATATCCAAATGACAATTATAATAAAACTGACACTAAGCAAATATTTCACAACAATGCTAACAAACTCTAGATAGCTTTATATTTATTCATATATACAGGCACACACACATACACATTTGTTTAAAGTACAGCCTAGCATTTGCCCAAGAGAAAAGCCCAGTGTGTCTGGTGTGTGTTTAAGCAGGGGGTAGCAGTAGGAACCTGTTGTTGATGCTCTGAGATGCAACAGAATTTCAACCAGAATCCAAAAAAAGAAACCTAATTTTTACTCCACCTAAGGATTAAGATCACTTTACTATATAAGGAAAGATTAACTCTTTTGACTATACTTAAGCAGCCAAAGGATCACAGGAAGAATCTGGAAGCAACCAACTTCAGCTAAACAGAAAAATGAAAAGAGCATTTCAGACCACACTGCCAATAAATAAGCAAAGGTTTTCACATTTCTATGTAGGACACACAAATAGGTGTGGGTCCAAAAAATCTATTTTCATGTTTCATTTGATGTGTCTGTTGTGTAAATTTTACTTGGAGAGCCTGTAGTAACCAGAAACAAAGTGTATCAAGCCACCCCATATCTTGCTTAGTTGTGCATGAAAGCAGTAAAGTCCTATCCCTTGTTCCAATGAAAAGATCAGCTGGGAAGCTTAGGTAAATTTTTGAGGCAGTTTGGATAAACACTGTAAAAAAACCTAACTGGCTTAGATCACAGCTTTCACTGGGGATGACTCTTACAGTCCTAACCTACACAGAAGAAAATGCTACTGAAGGAGGCATGACTTTGTAACAGCTGCACTTTTTTTTCCAAAAAATTTATAATACTACTGTCCGGAGCCATAAATGCCATTATGAAAGTGTGCATAGATGTCTTTGTGTCACACACATACATTTAAATGTGTCATTATACTACACACTTAAATTTTTCTTTATAGTGTACATACATGTACACACACTTTTTGTCACCACAAAATAGCAGGACGTGTTCCTTTTATTCCACTTCCTAAATTAAAATTAACAAAAATCCTATAGTACCCCTGTAGCCCAACTGTTCAATAAGACCATTTTGGATTTTCTAAACTCTGATGGGAGGTGGTAGTCACTATCATCTGACAGAAAATAGCAAAGGACTGTAAGATGCCGTTCTTTTCACTCAACCGAAAGTTCTAGTATTATCAATGGAAACTTCACCTTAGTTCTATCCCATAAATGCCTGCAAAATTTCAGAGCATTTTCCTTGTAAGATGTTACAGCATGTATTTTTTTGAAAACATGAAGTGCTTTTCTTTCCAAAGTTGAGTACCTGTGTATTGGTAAGTCCAGGAGATACGACAGATTGCATTTTATCCAGTTAGGTGTCACACAGTTGCAATGCTCTCAGTTTATAAATCACCAAGTTTTTCCATGTATTTTTTAATATGTTTTTCATTAAAAGTAGGATGATAAGTGATTCTGTTGCTAGAACAGTGTCATTCAATAGACTTTCAATCTTGTGTTATGCAGTATTATATCTAACAGACAATTTAAGGACTATAAAGTACTGCTATTAGCTAGAATTGAACTACTACACTCTCTACCACAGAAAATTTTCACTGATGAAACCGGCACTGATATTTTTGTAATCAGTGGAGAAGTGCTCTGTTCATAGCTGCCTTAAAGAGAAGCTTAGACTGTACCTATCTTTTTTTTAAGTGTAGTTTCAGTCCTGCAGAAATCAGGTTTCCATGAAGGGACAAAATACTGCCATCTTACAGAGCACACAACCTACTGAACTTATGCTCAACCCATACTAAACACAGGACATTTTTCTATTAAATTCAGTGGATACTGGATCAGGCTCTTATGTAAGATTAATCCTGGAAAGAAGTGGTGCTCCAAGCTGGCCTAACGGGGTTCCTGGTAGAACCAGGGAAAATATGCACCAATAGCTGTCCCTCAGTTGTCCGTATTAGGACGAGTACTATGTAATATTTTCATTAATGACACAGATGAAGGGATTCAGTACACACTCAACAAGTTTGCAGATGACACCAAGCTGAGTGGTACAGCTGACATACTCAAAGGATGGGATGCCATCCAGAGGGACCTGGATAAGCTCAAGAAGTGGGTCCATGGGAATCTCATGAGGTTTAACAAGACCAAGTGCAAAGTGCTGTACC
The DNA here is from genome assembly GCA_013396695.1 of Sakesphorus luctuosus. NCBI lineage: Eukaryota > Metazoa > Chordata > Aves > Passeriformes > Thamnophilidae > Sakesphorus > Sakesphorus luctuosus. Next base: position 9,078 of record VWZD01003647.1, on the reverse strand, counting down.
TGGGTTGGGGTAAACGCCAGTAACAACACAGGCTGGGGGATGAACAGATCAAGAGCAGTCCTGACATGAAGGACTTGAGGGTGCTGGTGGATGAGAGGCTGGACATGAACTGGCAATGTGCTCTCACAGCCCAGAAAGGTAATTGTATCTTGGGCTGCATCTGAAGCAGGGTGGGCAGAAGATTGAAGGAGGGGATTCTGCCCCTCTATTCAGCACTGTTAAGACTCCACTTGGAGCACTGCATCCAATTCTGGGGTGCCCAGCACAGGAAGGACATCCATCTGTTGGAGCAAGTCCAGAGGCCACCAAGCTGATCAGAGGGATGGAGCACCTCTCCTATTANCACCAAGCTGATCAGAGGGATGGAGCACCTCTCCTATTAACAAAAGGCTGAGAGAGCTGGGTTTGTTCAGCCTGGAGAAGAGAAGGGTTAAGGATGACCTAATTGCAGCCTTTCAGTACCTGAAGGGAGCCTACATGAAAGATGGAGAGGGACTTTTTGCAAGGGCAGGAAATGACAGGACAAAGGGGTTTCAAATTGAGAGTAAGTTTACATTAGATATTAGGAAGAAATTCTTTACTGTGAGGGTGATGAGGCACAGGAACATGCTGCTGAGAGAAGCTGTGGATGCCCCATCCCTTGAAGTGTTTAAAGCCATGCTGGGTGGAGCTCTAAGCAACCTGGTCTAGTGAAAATTGTCCTGCCCATGGCAGGGGGGTTGGAACGAGATGATCTTTAAGGTTGATTCCAACCCAAGCCATTCTCTGATTCTGTGATTACAGAGTTAGGCCAGTATCACATTATCTGCTGGCTTGACCTGAGGCAGAGACATTGGAAAACCCCATTTGGAGAACAAAAGCAAGCAGGATTTAGTCTGTGCTCTGCGTAAGCTACACCGTACATCATGTTTACCGTCCACTTACTATGGTACATAACACATCATGTTTACTGTCCACTGATTATGTGTGTGTTAGAAGCATGACCTTGGATTCACACCACAAAGGCATTTAAACCTGTAGCTCATTGATAAATATGATCAGTTAACCACTTAAGAGATGAAATGTAGCAGCTTAAAATTTTCGTGCCAGATATACTGCCCTCAGTCTCCTGGTGTGACACTCACATTACTGGAAATCCTGCTGTGAGCAGGAAGAGGACAATATACATCCCCTTGCAGCAAGTTTCTTGGCACTGTTCACAACCATAGAAGACACATGAATCACATTTGGTACCTCATGGAGAACCTGTAAATGGCCTTCTTTTATCAAACACTGTAAACATGTTTAGTTTTGCTTTTCACATGAAACACAAATGTGAAAAATGATCATAAATGATGAAAACATTTTTCTTATGGCCACCACCTAAAGCCCTAAACACTTCAGTGTGTTACAAGAAGATGAGGATTTACAATATAAGTCTTTTAGAATACAATCTTGGGTTTTTTTAAAGTCTAAATAACACAACAACACATATATCACAGTACTATCAAGTAGTGTCATCTTCACCTTCATCCAGGGCATAGTTGAGCTTTATGACTGTGCTGATAAAGTCACCAAGTTCTACAAAATCTGCAGTGATAATATTCACACCACTTTCTCCCGCCTTCTGAGTTCGGACCCACTCCATCATTGCAGGAAGAGCCCTAAGAAGAAAAGAGGAACAATAATTACTCATAAATCAGTGAGGCAAATGCATCAAGGCAGATTTACCAACAGTGACTCCCACTGATCGTACTTGGTATCTAAGGGAACAGTGTGAGAAAGGACAGAGTTTACGGCCCATGCTTTTAGAAAACTTTTTTTTTAATAATTTTCACTCTCAGTGGAAGTAATTTGTTCATTATACTTCAACCTCTCATTACAAAAGAATGGAAGGAAGATCATACAGGCTCAGAGTAATTATTGATTTTGCCTAGGGACAAGGGCGTGGACCTCACACCTTTTTGTTACCATCTGGCCATATGACTCCATGGGAACTGCTTATGGATAAAGAAGAAACAGAGTATTCAAGCCATTTCAAAGCATGTTTGACACACTGAAGGAAATGGTGAAAATAATATTTTGAGAGATACAGAAGCAACCAAGATGTTTACAGTAAAAGGACAGCATATACCCCATACCTTTTCTTCCCCAGTTTTGATATTTCAGCCATAAATTATATTTAATCCTATCAACTTCTTTCTAAGTTGGCATATTTTTATCAAGTCAGACCCTTAGCCCAGGAATATAGGAGTGTAAAAGATGTCTGCCTAAATGGGTTTGTGAGTGTAAAGAAATTTTTCTGACATTTTTTCTGATCTGTGAAAATACAAACTGATCACAAGAAATATCTATGGGAAGATAAAAGGCTCCTTAGTTCTGCTGAGGAAGTCAAGCAGCAAAATCCAGTTTTTCTAAGAAAGAAGTGAATAGAATTCCAAAAAAAAATTAGGTACAGATTTTTCAGAGAAAGGGTATTTTTCAGAGAACAAGTAATTGACCACTGGAACAAAATCCCAATGACTGTGACAAACTCTGCAGCACTTTGAGTCTTTAAATCAAGCCTGGATATCATGCCAAAATTATACTCATGGTCAACCTCAAGCTGCTGAGTAAAATAAAAGAACCTAAGGGCTGGGCAGGGTTGCAGTCAGTTTAGATGAACATCATGTTCTCCCTTTGCTCTAAGATCTATAAGTATGTGATTGCCCCTCAGCCAGCATCTTGTGCAGCCTTTTTCACAGGTACATGTAAAATTTTGATCTGACAGTAATTTCAGTCAAAGTGAACACGCTGAACCTAAATCTGCTCTCAAAAGCTTTAGGAAAATAGACTCAAATAAAAGAGAACTATTAGCAGACAGATTGTACTTGTCAGTGACCACTAAAATCACTCAGTTTTTAAAACAATTTAGTAAAGAAAAAACCCTAAGCACTTACAATTATCCACCTCTATGATTTACTGGAGAATGCAGAACACTAATGTTTTGCTTCACCAAGATGTGCTTGAATCCACTGTAAGATCCACATCTAAGGCCATAAACACATTTTATTTCACTCATTGATTCAGCACGACTGAAGCACATGTATGTATGCACAACAGCTCATAAAACGGAACTTAAGCACTCTGCTGTTTATAAACCCAGTCAGCACCTTCAGATTTAAGTTTATGTAATCCTGGGAGGCTGCACTCCATGGAACTGTAACAGGCACAGGTCAGATGTTAAATGCTGAGCAAAGCCTGGACTGCTTGAAAAGATCTGCAAGCAATGAAAGCCAGAACAGATCTCAGCAGAACACCATGGACCACCAAGGTGATAAAAGACAGCTCAGAGGAGCTGTAAAGTTCACTGCATCTTCACATGGGAGGTGTACTGCTGAACTCTGGACAAAGACATAAGGTTGAACTTAAAAGATGGCAGTATGTTGCCTTTGTATTTAATATCATCCTATTTAAGTCCAAAAAGTTTTGGGTTTAGAAGTGAAATGATTGATTGTAGGCAGGCACAGATATTTTTCTTCCTTCCTTCTGCATAAGTTGATAACCTTGATCCTTTACTCCCCCTTGAGGCATAATTAATTTCTTTTGGTGTCCTTCATTTGTTCTGGTGTTTCTGATGTAATTATGTCTTCAGACCATAGAGTTTGCTCTCTATACACTTACCCATATTGATCAAAGTGCTGTTTTTTCTTTCCTAGTGTGTTCTTATTAAGCCAGCCTTCAACAAACAGTCATGCCTCCTTTTGATTAGAGCTTTATCTTAAACTCAGTCTGTCCTGCCATTTCATCCACAGTTAGGCTTGATAGTTGAACAGGTTTTTTTTGTTTTACTGATATTTCACACAGGACACAGTTGCAAGACCCTTTGCTAATATGCATATTGTTAGATAAAGTTGGGAAAATCCTTTGTTCATGAGACTAGAGGCAGTCAGAAATGAATCACATTATCAAACAAAAAGCTTATTTGCATAACAAAGCTAAGGTACAAAATCCTGTAAAAAAAGACTGCTGAAGAAAAGATTCCACTGACCTTAAAGACTGGATCTAGGCTACGTGACACTGTTTATTATAGAAATTAATACAAAAGACCATACAGATCATCTTCCTCCCATAATGCCATATTGAAAGTGGATTACACCAATCACAGTAAGAAGCCATATGTTGTTCAGTTTCAGTATAAATATCTTACATGCTCACCATAATTATTAGAATAAGCCTGATTTAACATTCCTCAGGGTGCCTTTGTAGAAGCAGTACAAATGTTGTTCACCCTTATTTGTAATTCCCAAATTGAGCCTCAAACTTGTGATTGTTCTCACTAAGGGTTTTAGTCTGGCGAACAAACCACCTACATGACTATGCTCACAGAAACACAGTATGTGCCATGGTCTTCATGGATGTTCTTGTGTAGTGCTCTGTCAGACATGGCGGAAACTTCTAGAAACTTTTCTAGAAGTTTTTCTAGAAGCCACCCCTGCAGCACCCCCTGCTACCAACACCTTGCCACGCAAGCCCAATTCATCTTGCAATGTTGATAAGAAATTATTTTACACATGAGCATATGCATGCAAGCCTCAGCCTGCCAATGCTGGCAGCATCACTGCCTCTGTGTTAGGCAGATCCTGGACCTCCTATGCTTTAGAATCTCACCAAAGCTCTGGCACAAATGTCGTACCAGTCTAAGTTCAGATATCAACCTGCAAGGACTGAGGACAGCCCAGCCATGTGAGCACAGACTCACAGTTTGTAATCTCTGCTGTGACCCAACTGGCCACAGAGGTGTGGTCATACTGGAACTACATCCAAACCTCCATTGTTTTAGCATAATGATTTTTCCAAACAAACCAATGCCATGTTATAATAATGACAGCAATGTCACCATTGAAGTTGTATGAAGGATGGGCTCTAGCTCTCCTGAGGGCAACCTCAAGCCTTTCAGTCCTGCAGTGCCTCAACTGCCTCTATTGTAAATGACACAGTGAAGGCTGGATGAGTTGATCAAGAGTCCTACTGGCCTCAGAGATGTGTTGTGGGGTTTTAGCACCTTGAGTAAATGCTCTGAAGGTATACCTTAACATACTACAAACGAAGAGCCAGGCAGTGGGAAAAATTTATGGATGCAGAATGCCTGCAGTTTTCTAAAATGACTGAGTCTGCTGCCTTCCACAAGTGGCACAGTCCAGCCCTTATGGCCACAATCCCAGTTCTCAGACAGAATAATTTCTAATCCCTAAGGGTTTCAAAGCCACCATGTAACTCTGAGCCACATGCACAGAAGCCTACTGCTTGTTTTTGCCTAGAGCCAGGGAGGAAGTAGTAGCTGTACTCCTTAGCAAGACCTGCACCAGGAGGAAGAGAGGAGTCTTCTCCTCTCACCCCACTACCTGGAGGACTGTTTTTATGCTGTTGCAGCTCCACTGTCATGGGTTGGGATTGGCCAGATTTGACCCTACCAGGCTAGTGGTAGTGGTAGTGCAGGGAAGGGAAAGACACAGGACTGGTAGGTTTTAGCAGTGGCAGGGGAGGAGGGGAAAGGTATGCTACCTGGGTTTGACAGCAGATTGAGATCAGGAATCTTAGTGATAAATTTTCTGTCCTGTAGGAATATGTAGAATATCTCATTTCTTTGCATTGTCTGGAAACTAGGAGGTACCAAACTGCTGCCCCTCACTCCCAGGATGGTGGAAGGAAAGTGATGACTGATCTGATGTGTAAGAACCTCACAGAAAGGGCTGTAATCCAGTCCCATCCACCACTAGTGGACCTCGGCATCAGCAGCCAGATCCATCCCACTGCCCATGCTGCCCAACAGCCTTCTGGAGAGGCCTTTCCACCTTCCAAAAAGATTGCATGAGAAGGGGGACAGTGGTGATCTGGGTGGTAGAGACCTACTTATACTGGACAAGGCAATGTCATGCAGAGATACTTAATGTGGCTGTGTTTCTTCTGAGATGAAAGTTTTATCTCTAGGTGGCACCTCAATAGGTCACATGGAGGTACTCATAATTTGGGCATGACCTGAGTATCAGGATGGTTCACATCATGACCACAGGCACGCCTTACATCACTGTTTCCAGCCTTTTTTTCTGCTTAGCAGTCATGTACTTTCTCATATAGCATTGTTATAGCAATTTTCATTAACAACGCAGTAAAATCTAGGCTCAGCTTTTACACTTTTTTTATTACCTCTGTTTTCCTTGTTCTTGCTTGCTTCCAGAAATGGGTACTGATTTATTTTCAAATTTTTCTCTTTCAGCAACCATTTTCTCATGCATTAGAGGAACTCAGCCAAGAAATACTGGCCTAAACTACAAAATAGGTATAGCTCTTTTCAAAGGTATTGAATCCTGAAGACCTCTTTCTTTTTCTTTTTATTTTAATCTATCAAAGCTCTCAAGTGGACTTCAGCAGCATTGAATTTTTTTCAAAAAATAGTAATTAAACATTCAAGTAGCTTCAGTTCAAGCAGAAAACCATGAGTTCCATTAAAAGCTTTCAGAAAGAAAATACAACCTAATTAATTGCATTAAAATCTGTTTTAAGAAAACTATTCAAAGGTTATTTTAGTTCAGAAAGAGGGTTGGTCGTTTATTTCTTTTAATGCCTGAGTCATCAAAGCCTGACAACGTGACAGAAGACTAATGACAGCAGCACTTTAAGACAGGACCTCCCATGATGAAACAGCCATTCCTCCCTGCAGAGATTTCATGGGAAAGGAGAAGGAAAAGCAAGTTCGCAAACACTAAACAAAAGGTCTGTTCTCTGTGTAATCAGAGTTTTATCAGTAAAGGCAGAGAACAGGTTTTGTTTTGGAGTGCAAGGAGCCAGTAAGAGAAATTGGTCTCATTCACAGGGTGTGATGCTGGCTGACATTAAGTCACTGTAAACAACACCACCAGTGAGAACTGCAACAGGTCCCTCTGCTCAGGGCCAAGCGACATGTGGCATTTCTTCCCTCTTCAGCGAAGCACACACCCTCCCTCCCTTCAGCCTTTTGCAAATTGATGTTATTGTTCAACAAAAACCCCACCCCTCTACAGGAGGACATAATCACAGGAGCTTGAATAGGAATCCCTATACTCCTTAACCTTTCCCTCCCTCCATCCAATTTTACCAATGTTTTTGAGAACACTGAATTGCACAGCTCTAACTCACCACATTCTGACTTTGGCTTTTCAACGATACTGAGATTCAGCACTCCAGTGGGAGCAGTGGATGTCTCATGTGTCACTGAATCATAAAAATCACAACTGGAAAGAATTTTGAAAAGTCATTCAAGTTCATTCAGCCTACCTTGAGCAGGATCAGCTAAACAAAGATCAATGATACAAACCACTCCTGGAAGATGTTCAATTTAATCAGTACTTACAAGCCCCCAGTGACAGAGATGTCACAACCTTTCTCTGCATTCAAAGCATCCCTATAAATAACTTCATACATCCTCATTACCTCCAACTGGAGTAACCACAAGAAGATGCCACCAAAAATGATGGCATTAAGGCATGCTGCTCAAGAGTATTCACTGTATCCTCACTCTGCTCCTGCTAAAACCTACTTTTCATCAGTAAATAAGCTTCCCTGCAGAGGATGAACCTTAGGTGCCATTCCACACTACATTATTCTACCATAATTTTCTCTGTGGTAAAACTAGTTTAAAAGGTCCTCATTTATATGCCAGCTGTTTATTTCTGCTCTCTGATCAAAATTCACAATTCTCTCAGTTGTGCTAATAGACCTGTAGAGGCAAAATAAAAACAGCACAAGGAAATGGTCTGGATTAACAGAAACAAAACAAATATTTTTGCTTCTTCTCTGTCCCTGATTCACTGGCAAGATTTGCTTTATAACAGGTCCTCCCAAACTGTTGAACTGAGACAAACAAGAAACAAACCAACTGAAGCACAGAGATTTACATGGCTGGGAAGGAACTTCTTAGATGCACTTCTGTACCCTTCATTTCCTCTCTACGCAGCAGTAGTGTCTTCATAAAATTGGCACTACCAAGGTCAGACTGAACAGAACCAGAGAATAAGCATAACACCGGGTGGGAATTTCTTTCCCTCAATCTTACACTGCCCAAGAGCTGACATGTTGCAAGAACTACTTACATAACCTCTAAGAACACTGGATTTATTCTTCTCAAAAACTTGTCTGTAATTCAGTCATCTCCAATGGCTTTATAAAGTTTGGAAACATCTAATCAGATGGCACAAACAGCTGTGCTGGGGTCAGTGAATCTTTTAATGTAACTGATCTTAGCAGCATACTCTGCAGAGTCACCAGGGGCCAGATGTCTTCCCTCTCTGATTGAGCTGTTGTTGACTTTCTGGTTTTCATTTTTAAAGAAATGAGCTCAAAGATGACATTCCTACCCTCCCTTCAAAGAACATTTCAGCTGAATTTATTGAACATACATCTCTATCCTTGTACAATAATGTAATGGGATATTTAACAGCAGCAAATGGTGGTTTATGTGCAACATCCTATTTTACCCTGATTCCATGTTTTTAGCCATTTCACCTAGTGAACTAACTAATAGTATTAGGAATGCAGACAGCAGGAAAAGGATTCAGTGGACCCTCTAGTACAAAATATCTCACTAAGGAGACAACCATAGTATTTTGGTTACTCTCTTGCTTAATGTAGGGAACTGAAGTGGCAATACCAGAGCTCAACTCGTGGCATTTAGCTTTTTCATCATAACTGAAAAAGGCCTTGTGAAACAAGATTTATGCCAGTATGAAAAATACATGATAGTCCATGGATAAATAGGAAAAATACCACCTGCCGTGAGGATGCCTCTGTTCAAAAGCTGGTTTTCCTCAGTGATCCAGCAGGTGAAGTTAGACAAGCTCATCAACAGCTCCTCTAACCTGGATCTGTGCAAAGCATTTGACACAGTCATGACATCCTTGACTCTAAACTGAAGAGACATCACTTTGGTGGATGGACCACATACTGGTTAAAGAATTGGCTGGATGGCCATGCTCCAAGAGCTGTGGTCAGTGGCTCACCGTCCAGGTGGAAAGCTGTGATAAGTTGCATTTCTCCAGTGTTAGTATTGGGACTAATGCTTTTTAACACCTTTGTTGGTGACAT
>VWZD01003640.1:16378-34243 GCA_013396695.1 Sakesphorus luctuosus | reverse complement strand
GCTGTATCTTAATGCCATAGAACCACAGCATTTGCCACAACCTGTGGAAGAGAGGTATTTATGAAAATCTCATTTCGTTTTTTCATGTAGAACTTATAAACAAAGAGAAATAATATTTATCTGTAGATTCACCAGTTTTGTTTGTTTAGATGCTATTTAGAGTGTATTTTTTGAACAGAGATTTGTTTTGCTTCGATTTAATTTAAATTAATTTGCTTTTATTTATTGAAGTCCCTTTTAGAGCTTAGGAAAAAAAATTAATAGTTCTGATTGAAGTTAGCAGCATGTTATTTATGAGTTGAAAAGTGAACCTTAGTTTAAATCTAACCCCTTTTTAATGGTCTTCTGGAATATATTGAAAATAATTCAGATGATAGTAACATCAAGTTTTCAAACTTTATTGTAAATCTATCAATACACTAAATAAGTTTTAATTTCTTGTATTGTTTTGTGATTTATATGTTAGACATTTGCAGCCTAGTTTTTAATTCATCAGTCAAAGTGAACTGCATGAATGTTGAGATGCTTTTGAAGTGAAATGTGCTAATTTGTTAGCAAAGTGAAAGACAATGCCTTTCATGTCTTACACCAAACATCTGGGAAATACCACCTTGTACTGTGGTTTAAGGACAGAGACTAGATATGAAGCAGCTCCTTTCTATGAGAATCTCCATAACTAGTTGGGAATTAGCTTTGAACCAACCCTTGCTTTGCTAACGTGGGCAGTATAATGTGACCAATCAGAGAAAGTGCAATATTTTTGGAGAGAAGTGCTCAATGAAAACAAAATGTTGATGTCAATAATAGTAGGGATGTTGCTTCTAAAACCCTCATGAAAATAAGAGCTGTTATAGAATCTCCTTTTCAGTCATCTAGACAAGGTTTCAAACAAATTATTTTTCTCCATGTACCTTTGGAGACACATTTGTGAATTTCAAGCAGATAAATGTGAGAAATGAGAAGAATCCAACATGAAGAGCAGGTTTTCCGTTTGGGAAACACCTACTGGTTTTCTGTTTTGTTCTTTTCGTGTATGAGAAAATTGACAAGCATGTCATGTCCCGTATGATAATTTGGTCGTAGTGGAGAGCGCAGATCAGGGTAAATGGATAGTGCAGAGTAGATACCAGTTGGTAACTAACAACCTAATACTCTATCACATAATAATTAGCAAATTTTTACTTTAGAGTGTAACTTCATACTTCTAATGAAAAAACATAACCTGGTTAGGATTTCCATTGGCAGCTCCTGAAAAAAAATCCTTAGTGTTTACTGATTAGGAAGTAATTTAGGATTGATTAAACAGATACCTTATTCATATGAAGACTGATAAAGCTCCTTTTTCAAATTTCTGTGTCAATCTGAATTCAGTATTACAGCTTTCAGGATAGCAAATGAAGAAATAATAAAATATATTTTATAGAAAGTTAGGTGATGAGAGTGTTGTATCTAATAGCGTACTTCAAAATGAGTACAGGTCGTATCAGGTAATGAAACCACAAGAGAGAGCAGTTCTCATTATTATAGCAATTTTCTTAAAAACCTATATTCAAAGTCTATTTTAAAGCACCAAAAGGAGGTTTCTGTGTTAATAATTACTTTGAGCCACAGGGAGATATTAGTTCATTTTAATGGATCATTAGGTACAATTAAATTAGTTGACTCCAGTCTGAGTTCAACTATTTTGGTTACTTCTCCCATGGTGAAGTTGCTCCAGTTGGACTCCTGTGCTACTTAGCTAGTAACTAAACATTTTTGCCTAATGTATAGACAAAACCAATCTTATAGCAGATGATTTTTGTTGTTTCCATTAATCCTTAAGCTAACTAGCCATTCCATGTGATTAGTTTTAATATCATGCACCAGGCTATTGCACCCTCCCCCATTAAAATGGTTAGAAATTTGCTCTTATTTAAGTGAAGCCGGGACAGAATTTGACTATAAATGCTATGGTAGCTTTTTACCAATTTTTAATTTATTTTTTTTATTCACATCTAGCATTGATGACATCTACCCAAATAAAAAGGACTCGGATTCAGGTGTTGGCAGTGATAATGGTGATAAACGTTTGTCAGCGACAGAGGTGAGTTACCTGCGTTTTGCATCCAGCTCCCCTTCCAGCACTCATATTTTGACTATATTTTAAGTTGGTTAAAAGTGTGAATATTTTTAGCCATAAAAACTCTGCAACCATATCCTTGACATGGATTTCTCACTAAGAAATGGCTAAAACAAAGATAAAAGGAGACCGGGGTTTTTAAAATTTTTTTGTCTTTACGCTGTCTGGAGAGGGCAGTGAGATACTTCCTTCCAAGTAGTCAGCAACCTACCAGTGGTGAGAATTCACTACATTTCTCAGGCAGTTTACATAATCAAGAGAATGAGAACCAGAAGAGGATCCACATCTGCTGTTTTCAGTGAAGTAAATATACCAACAGGTTACACACTGATGGCTTCTTACATATTTTCTCTCTGACTGATAACTCGTTCCTGTTGGGAATTAATAGTGCCCAGTCCCAGCATGTTCTGTGATGTGAGTATGGCAGATTGCTGTAGTGCAGGAGATTTAGTAACTGTAAATCTTAATGTGTCTGCATGCTCTGGCAGTTAGGCAGTGCTGGAAAAAAAATCTTTTCTGAACTACATTGTCTAATTGAGCAGAGAGAAAGGACAGCTTTGTGGGGTTAGCATTGTCCTAAGCACTTAGAACTGACTTTCCAGGACCTTTATTTCTGAGGCTGTGCTCAGCTGAACAGGGCAATAAATCTAATTGAAGTTGAACTGAATAATAAATGATAAGTAAATAATTTGCAATATAATTCATTAGTGGTCTTTCTAAAATGTACAGTACCAGGCTTTGTGCTCTGACTTAATGTGAAATACCTAGGTCACAACAAAAGAATTACCTTCTCACTACTTAAAATAATTTTACACTGATTCTTTAGTGTTTTTCTTCTCCTCTGAGGAAAAGGGATTCTGTTGCTTTTGAAACAAATGTATAGAGAATCAAACTTAGGTACTGAATTAGTAGTTACTAAAATACAAATTGAACATGAATCCGCTTACACATTGATTGGTCTTATAAATACAATAGCATTTAAAAAATGAAACACAGTGGTTTCCAAGTATTTGGGCAAGTTCCTTGCTTAGATGGAAGCAAAGCAGAATTGTAATGATTTCTAGACAAACCTCGAATGGTTTCCCTCTAGCTGTGAAGAGCATACAGTCCATTCAGAGCCACTTACAAACAATTTTGCCATTCTTACACTTCCTGAAGCTCAGTTAGCTTGTTAATAAAACTGTTATTCCAGAATTTTCTCTTTAGCTATATATACCAACTTTAGCAAATAGATCATCTTACCTGTAATCAAAATGTAGCAATTGAAATGCTGCAAAAAATATTTTAAAGACAACCAACAGCATACCAATGCATTTTTAATAGCACAAAATTTTTTTAATATCAGAGCTGTTTATTTTTTCCATCCCTGCCTGATTACTGCTGTACTATTAAGGAGAAATGGATCCTGACATCAGTAATCACAAATGCATTTGATAGTAATTTTACCACTCACTTTCCTTTTGATGAGGTCTTTAATACCTTGTAGCACTCAAGAATTGTGCAAGAAATATTGGCATGTTGCAAATACAGGTTCACATATGTTGCTAATTAGTCAGAAAGCTACATACCAAACATTAGATAAACATCAAATGATCAGTCATACAGTTACCATTAAAACACACATCTGGGGTTTTTTATAAATATGAACTACCATTTAGTCTGAAGGCTAGTGGCTATTGAGTTTCAGCCCTTTTACAGAAAGTACTACAATGTCATTTTGCGTGTGTGTCACTTGTTAACTTAAATGAATCACTAGTTTGAATACAAATGTATTTTTTAGGAAACTTGCTAATTGGCTCTGAGGGAATACACTTAGGAGGGAGTACTTGATGGAATGAACTATTAATGTATCTCTGACTTGGCGGGGACATTACAGTGTCCATTTTCAAAGCTATAGTCATCTTGAGCATTTCAGGTAAAAGGTATCTTGTAATGTTGCTGTAAAGTTGTTCACAGCAACTTGGAGGCAAACTCTGCTTTAAGGTAGTATACTCATGTATCTTATCTTTTAGGAAAAGTAGCGTTTTGATTTCTTTTCCACCTCCCTTTGACCTTATTTTTTCTGTTGGTAAAATTCACTAGAATGAGAAGGTACTTGCTAAGGTCCACATGGTGTCACTGCTTTATTATCCATATGAGTGACACATTAGTACCAGCAGGAATGTATGTGAGGATTATTTCAAAGCGCATCATCTGAATTCTGTATTAGAATAATGTTAGGTACTTTTGATTCTTATATGTCTATGGTCTTCTGTTGCTAACTGGATAAAAAATACAACTATGGGCAAAGGAAGTGATATACAATATCTCACCTCTGAAGGAGCAGTACTTTTGTATTATTGCAAGCTGCTTTGGATAGTTTCTGTTACATAGTATAGTGTCAGGAAACACCTGGGAAACTAGTTGCAGAATTCTGGAGGTCCTGAAAGTGAGACATAACCTGTTAAAGGAATATTTTTTTGTTTCCTAATTGAATGACCTCTGGCTTTTTTATATCAAGTATTTTTCTCGAAGTGTATGTTACTCTACCGAGAAAATAAATAGTACCTGTTTTAGTATCCAGAACTAGTAAAAAAGTCTATAGGAACATTTTGCTTTACTATTTTTAAATGATAGTTGAAAAATTAACAAAACATGAACTTTAATCTGGGAAAACTACATTTAGTGCTCCAATGTCACATGAGATACAGCCTGAAAGAAAGAGAAGGAACTTTACTGTATTGTTGGTTGCCCAAATGAATTTATACTGTGTCTTTTTTGTTTTGTTTTGGTTTTAAGCTGTTGGATTGCCATTACTTCAAATCTTAAAGAACACTTTTTGTGCTTAGTGTATTTACAGCATGATTTGTTTATTTTCTGTTTGAGATACTAATTTGTTTTATTTTAAAATAGAATTAATTTTAAAATTTAAAATTTAAAATGCCTTATGAAGTTCCTGAACATGCTTTTGAGTTTTTCTCTTTTTAAGCAGAAGAAAACATCCAGTAAATTAATGGAATTGGTAACATGCAATTAATTTCTAAGGAAGAACATTCATGGTTGTCCATGTTTACAGAATATTTTAAGCCCAAGGTATTCTCGAAAAGTAGGGATAACCACATGTATCTTTGCAGGTTTTAGGAACAAGATTTAGATTTGCTACATCATTTATCACAAACCTTAGCTTCAGGATGTAAAGAAATTATTTTCTACATGGAATATGAACATGTAAAGGTAGCAAGTATGGCATAGTTCTACTAGAAGCTAACAACTATGGAGTTAAATAACTGACTGTATGTAATGCTCTTCCATTCCATTGCAGATCTTTTGTTAAAATGGTCAGAACTGATAAAATCAGAAATACTACTTCCTTAAAATACATATTCTTAAGGGATGCAGAACAAACTGCTATGTGTGTATTGTAACAGTTACAATTGCAAAATACATGCATGGAATACACATGTGCAGAGTAGTGAGTTACAGAAACAAAGAGCCTTTAAAGAATGAGTAACACCCGTAGGTTTGTTGAGAAATACATATGCAAAGCTCTGAGACTGCTGTAGTAGTAAGTGCTCTCTCTCAGGAGAATTAAGAATAAAAACTTGCTTTCTTCACTCAAGCAGGTCACTGCTGGCCCTGCAGAGCAGCAGAGCCTCAGTGGCCTGGGACAAAAGTGAAGCCTCATGTGTTAGTGCTTCCTTGTGTAACCACTATCAGTGAAGTCATAGACAGGATAGGCTTGTAGGTAAAGGTAGTGTGTTTTAGTGCAGCAGCTTAACATTGCTGAGAAAAATGGATGAGCTTTTAAGTCAAGAAAAGCTGGTGTACCTGTTTTGTTGGGTTTTTTCCATGTCTAGAAGTTAATATTATGCCTCAGTCTACAAAGTTTATCTTGGGGTGCTTTAGACATTCATTTAACAAGGTGCATGTTAAAAGCAGGGAAGAAGACTCTTGGAGGGAAAGAAAAAAGAGATTGTGATATGAGACTCAGTGTTTCTACAGACTTTGGTGGCTACATGGAGCCCCTATTTTCATCTGGCCCAGGAAAGCACAGAGAGCAGCACAGTGCAGCAGGGTCACTGTAAGGAGGGGACTAGTACAGTGAGGAAGAAGGAAAAAAGGACAGATGAATTGTTCGGCTTGGCAAACCTCCTGTGAGGATGTATTCAGTGTGACTACAATTTCCTACAACAGGATTTGGTCATGTGCTCTGATATCCTCTCCCTTGTTAGTTTGCAGCTCTTTAGTGAGCACTCTTCTCAGTATGTACATTTTTCTCAGTCTTGGTCTGAGCTGAAACTAGTGTTTCTCTTACTTTTTCCTAGCCATCTGATGAAGATACTGTCAGCTTTAATGTTCCAATGTCAGACATCATGGAAGAAGATCACATTGTAAAGGATGATTCAGGTCACCATTCTAACTCAAGAAAAGGTTGGAATATAAAAACCATGGAAATTAAACACAGAGAAATTCTGTCATTGATTCCATGCCTGCCTACCTACCCAGAAGGCTGCATATGCAGTCATGTTAAAAGAAGAAGTGTGCTACTTAGACATTTTTAGTTATACTGAATTGAGTCTTTATAATAATTTTCCATAGCAATTCTTATGAACTTGTTACACCTTGTCTCAAGAGTTAATAAGATCTGGTTTTGACTGGGGGAAAAGGGAAAGTTATTTAAAACTGTGCTTCCCAACCACATATAAATGTGCAATGATTTAGCAAATGTACAATAGCAGAGTCAATTTCTGTAGTTGGATTTAGTGCATGTGTAAAGCTTTATTAGTCAGTCAGCATTACCTCTGGAAACAAGTAAAGCTCTTTAGATTTTGTGAGAAGATGTAATTTTATCCAATTTTTTTAAAGTAACTTATATTTTTCTAAATTATGCTACATACCGAAAAACAATATTTCTCCAAGTTCTGCACATACTAACGATAAATGGCAGGATGAAGTCAGCGAGTTGCGTATGGAAACCACACAAACAGGAGGTCAGCCTTTCTACAGTGTTACATGCTAAGTTAAATGAACTTGAGTTTAGATACTCATTGGAATTTAGGAGAATACAAAGAGAGATAGTAAAAGGATTATATCCTACAGTGTTTATTAGCAAACTGGAGCCACTAAGTTGTAGGATCATATCCCTGGAAATAGTATATGCAGGCAAGAGATTGGCATAGGCTCTGAATAATTTTCATGATAACTCTGAAATTGCATTCAACTGCAAGTCCCTCGTGAGATATCTGAATGTCTTAAAATACTCAGCAGCTGTCCAGCTGTGTTCTTGTACCAGTACTGGCAGGACAGACTTGGTGTAGTTCTTCATCAGCACCTGCTGTGGTGCTTCTGACAAACAACTCCATATGCCCAGGGTATTGATTTATTACAGCTTTGACATGAATTGGCATCAATCTTTACAATGAAAAAAGGTCTTAATCTGTTTCAAATTTTTAATATGCTTCGATTTTAAGCTTTGTTTTTGAGCTCTATAGTTTAGTACAATTAAATTACATTGAGTAACAAATGTTGAGCTGAAGCAGAAATCATTCTATCTTTTTTCTATTGTTGTTACTAGTGGAATTCCATCAAGGATCTTCTCACTTGATTGTCAATGATAAATCAAGAGAAACAGGAAACCAGTTTGATGAATCAGATACTCTTACTGCTGAATTTATGAGTTACATTAAGGCAAGTTTGTGACAATTTTAAGTGGGGGGGGAAATATCTTTGCTACTTTTCATAAGTACGGAGCAAACAGAAATGATTAACAGCAGATATTTTAATGAATAAGAGGCTGCAATGGATATAACCATTGTCATGAAAAGATACAGAAAGCAAAAATAAGCAAGTAGGTTTAAAATTATTACAATTAATTTAGGAGAACAATTTTACCCACAACTCTTTCTGGTATATATGAGAGTTATACTTCAACTGTATTTAAGGCTTTAAGGAAAAATGGCAGGTATATTCTGTGTTGCTTTATATTTTGAATTTAGCAGTTTTTCATATTTGTTGCCTTGCTAAAATGCAAGATTACTTCATGTTGGCTGTGGTGGCTTAAGTTTTGAAGTAATGTTACTGCAGTAAAATATATTTTCTTAACTTTTTAAACATTATAATAGAAATTGGGAGATCCATCAAGACAAATTATATTAAATCACCTTCTAGAATAAGTACTGCACTTTTGTTATCTTATGATATGTACCCTTCTTATAGGAAAAAATCATGCTCTTCATTCTTGTAAGGTGAAGAAAGATGAAAAATAATGATTTTATTCATTTAACTCAGAATTGGCACTGGGAAATAAGCCGGTTAGGAGAATTGGAGAATGTTAGAGAAGCTGGTACACTCCTCAGTGTCACATAGGGCAGAGTTGGATAGCATTTATTGGTACAGGGTGATGCAACCCATTTGCCAAACACATGACACAACAGAGGATAAGCCTGTGTTTTCTGCTGTTGGTTCTCTACAAGTACAAATGCACATTCATTCAGAGAGCTCCTGTCTTTACTGGCAGCTGAATTTACTTCAATGTTGCTGCTTGTCTGAGACAAAAGAGGCAGTTGCAAAGCACGAAGTGGAAGCATAAAAAGAGAGTCAAGTTTTCGAATAAACAGAACCTCATATTATAGGTGTGGGAGCTCTAATTTATGCCTACACTGAATCAAAAATAACTGGCTGACTGATACGAATTCTTGCATGCAATTTTTGTTCTGATTTGTTCTTTTAAAAAATATTATTATTGACTGTTAATTATGAATCCTGTTAATAATTATTGATGAAGTGCATAGTTGCCACTGTTTGCATGTTTGGAATTTCCTTACTATGTAAACAAATCTGGCTGTGGTAGGAGGGAAAGTAGGAGGAGAGCTAGGGTTGTGTTTAATTGAAGCATTGTTTTCACGTGCCAGAAAGTCACCAGTGGCATCTGGGAAATAGAATAAAGAATTCTTATGCTGCTTGACTTTCTTGTTATTGTTAAAGGAGGGTAAGTGTTGTTGACCTCAATAAAATCTGAAGGCTCAATAGAAGATCTTGTAATCAGTATCTTAAAATGGTGTAAAGTAAGGAGTGGAGCAGAAGCTTGAATTGCTTCAACTAACCAGCCTAAACTGTTACATAAATTAGGTCAATGCAGAGTCTGAAAGCAAAATTTGTCTGCCTACTTAATTGCAAAGTTCAGTTCTCATTATCGTTTTTGTCTGCTTACAGAGCAGAGCAGCAGAGTGTGATGAATTATTGAGAATAGAAGAGGACACACAATGGCAAGCAGACGAAATGTGAGTATTTTTTATCTACCTATAACTAACTGTGTCATTTAATTACTTTGATTAGAACCGGTATTTCCTTTTCAATTAATAATTTTGTAGACTTTGAGGCATGACAAATGCATAGCCTTTGACTTCATGTATGCTCAATATTTAACATATTTATTGCTTAATGGAGTGGATATTATACTACAACTAGTATTTGTATACACCAGTAATGCTGTAGTGTCTTTTTATCTGTGTAGAATGAAAGCTCATTTTTAGGTATTTTGATATTTCTTTTATTAAAGGATTTGCTAAAAAAAGATTTTATCAGAAGTTGTAAGATCTAAATTTAGTGTATATTTTAAAAAACAACTTAATTGGAAAACATCCTTCCTTTTTTGCTTCTTTTGTCATAATTTTAACCTTGGAGCAATTACTGACTCATAGATATTAATTCAAGAGTAGAACAAGTGAACATCAGTTGCTGCAGTGAGTGCATAAGGAAAGGGAAGTTCACACAACAGTGTGCTGTGAAGTAACTCTTCAGAACAGTGTAGTCCTATATGATGTAAAAATGAAAACTGAAGGAAGGAAAGAGTAAGTACTTTCTGAAAGAGCCTTACTGGAGACTAGCAAGAGGTTATACTTCTGAACCCCAAAAAGAATTACAAATGTTGAAAAGCAAAAGAAAGCAATCTGGCTCTTAAAAAAAATTAATTTTATTTATGTTAATGCTGTTGGTATTAAAACAGTATATGTGATGAGTGCAGTTAAGAGTCAAATATGGGTAAAGAAGTTTTCAATTTTAGAAGACATTCTGTTTAATTGAATGCTAAAAGTTTTACTTCATCAATTTCAACACATACTGGATGTGCAGAGAGGCTGCACATTCCTCTCTATAGTGTTTCTTTTTCCCTTCTCTATAGTGTTTTCATGCCAGTTGGAAGATGAAGCTCACAAACTGAAATTCAGACTACCCTTGATAATTGTTGTTGTACCTGTTCTTTCAATGCTTTCTTTTTATGTTATAGACTAAATTTATCAGAAGAACAAACTATTGATATAGCAATGATAGAACAACTAAGAGAAGCAGTAGATTTATTACAAGATTCAACCAGGTATGCTTACAATAGCTGATATGTTAATGTAATATATTTTAATATTTTTGTGAATTACTTTAGAGTACTCTTTTTAACTGACAGTTGATTAAGTTCTCTGGAGTTATGAAGATCTGTGTTAGCATATGGCTATATGCAAGATAGTTAAGAAGGAAACATATCTTTCTGAGTATCTAAACAAAATTCCCAGTCAAGTAAGCAGGATTTCAGATATAAAAGAAACCTAAAATTAGAGGTGAGGACACCCCCAATCATTCATCTTGTGTACACTACTGTGATATTCTGAAGTTTTGTCTAGGATTTTCACATTTTCTTTAGGGACTATAGATTTTCCTCTTACTCATGCTTGGTGTATTTTGTTGGAATGAGATAGTTTCTGGCCCATCTTCATCACAGTTCAGTGGAGCACATAAAGAAGGTGTCTGAATGAGTGGTGGAGTTTCTTTAGAGTAAGAGGCAGAGAAATCTATTTAGACTTACCCTGACTACGGAAGGCAAGATTTTATAATTTAGGTGCCTGTTTTAAGTGGCTAAAATCAGATGGAATTACTCTGGATCTGTGACTAAACAAAAGAATAAGTATTCAAAAGAAAAGAAATACTTGCCCTATTAGAAGAGTCTGACAATAAAGGTATAGGTAGTTCTGTCCAGATGCTTGCTGTTGCTTTTCTTTGTAATCACCTTCAGAAATTGATTAAGTTAATTTTTACTACCATGAGGCAGCTGGTTTTACAGCTTCATTTCTCTGAAGACCAGAAACCTCTTTGTCACTTCCAGCCTTAAGTATACTTGGCTCTCTTTCCTCCCTTGACCAGCTCACCACAGCTCTTTGCTTTTGTGACTACACTGTTCTTTACTTTAAATGCGTATTTTGTTACTGCTTTTTCACCTATCAAACCTTTGTGCTTTTAGGACAGAAATTTGCTCCTGCTAGTATTTTCTAGAGACACAGTTAGCTGGCTTTTTTTTGCATCATGTAAAGAATACTGTAATTATTGAATCATATACTAAATACTTAAATGGGAAATATTTTTGCTTAATAAAATGTTGTACAAATTAGAAAATCTTGTTAGTTCCTTTAGCTTCCTAGTACCATTGCTTCTGCATCTCATATAAGGCTTATTACTTTATGAGAAGAGTGTTGTAGTTAAAAAAGGAAAAAGTTTGTTTTGGAAAAAAAACGAGTGAAAAAATTTCAGTTGTTAGCCTTATAAACTTTGTCATTTTGTTTTTTGATTCCAAATGTTGCCCCAATATTTCCTTCGTATTTAGGGTTTTTTATTAAATTTAGAAAGCCAATAAAATACGGAAACCCAGTTTTCCATGCACACGCGGGTGTGCTTTCATTAGTAACACTACAGTGAATTTGAAATGTGACCTTTAAAAATGGCTGATCATGTAATATTTTTGCTAATGGGTATGATTCTGAAACTTGTGAAATGCTTGTCCGGTTGCAGTTTGAGTGTTCTGCAGAGCTTCAGACCTGCATACCTGATGTGCACATAACCTGTATCTCAGTTCTGAGAAGGAAAGAGGTTTCACATTCAACGTTTCAGTATTTTCTGATGTTCACTTCATATTTCTGTGTCCCCTTTCCTGTATTTACTGCTTTCTTGCATTTTCTCTTGCACTACTTTATTTTCAGCCACTGCGAATTAAATGTGAATATCTAAGCACGTCTGTGGCTTCCATGGGGTGCTAGAGGTTAGGTACAGAAATCTACAGTCTTCTAGATAGTGGCATGGTTGTTGGTAGTAAACAGGTCCTTTTGTTTTGATGCAACCCATTGTTCAGGGTGATACTTTGCAGATAAAAGCATTAAAGTTTCTTTGACTGAACTGAAGCATCAGAGACATTTCCGAAAGTTCTTAAGAGGTAACACTGAACAGGTTAAAGCCATGACAATAAAAGTATTTCATACATCCATTTGTTTGAAATTACTTACTAAACAGAATGGTTACAAAAGCTATACCCCAGTGCAATGTTTCTATTTCAAACCTTGCAGGTTAAGCATGGTTATTTCAGAGGGCAGTGGTGCGAATCTGTATCCCATGGAACCAGCAACAGCTTTAGAATTTCAGGAGTCTACAGTAAAGTGTGTTTATATACCTTTCTTAGAAAAAAAATAATGCGTTTGTTAAATGCATCATTTTCAAGTTGCTACACAATGAATGACATATTTGCCTTTGTTTATCTTTATACATAGTGGTCAAATGCAGATGGAGCTATCTTCCCTTGGTCAGGTATGTTAATGAGTGTATTGTTAAAAAATATTTTTTGGGGGGTAAAGACAGGAAGTGAGCCAACAATTTCATCAATTAGTGATCTACCAAGCAGGGAAGGGAAAAAGCTAGTAGAGTGGAGGACAATACTAATTTTTCTTTAATATATTTATAGAATTCTTTGGGGTTTTTTAATGTGTATATGTAAAATTTGTCTAGTTTTATCAGTTACTTTTTCACTGTAGTTTCCCTGCCGCTGTGTGCAACTGTCCTGTATGCCAGTTCAGCTATGAATCCTCACCTATCATCTGCCCCCTCCTACCTCCTTCTTCTGGTGTAGAAAAGCAGTGCATTCATGAAGGATAACCCCAAAATATTTTGTGAAATAACAGTTAGTGTTTTTCCAGAGCACTGTCCCTATAGTTACAGAGAGTATATAAATTATGTTTTTCAAGTTTTACAGTGTGATATATGCAGCTTATTATTCGTTCTGTATCCTGACTGGTGAACTGGTGTTTGTTACAAAGTTGTTTTACATTTATCTACCTGTTAGCACTGGAACTGCAATTATATAGTATTGCTTACTTCTTTGTTTGCTTGTCATCACAGTATTTGTAAGAAATACTTTAAGGTAATGTTATGCAAAAAAAATACACTTCTACCTCTATTGATACACAGTCTGAGGAGCTGTTTATCTTACAGATAGAAAATGCTGAAGAGGAACTAGAATTTCAGAGGAGGAGAGAGTTTATCATGGAGAAAGCAAAGCCTGAAGTGAGAACTTGTGAACATGGTGAAAAATGGTCATTGAGTCAGGTATGGAGGTGTCTAGATGCAATAATACGGAAACATTTGGAATGGATCTTTACATCCTGTCAGTTTGTGTGTAGGGATAATGGGTTTAAGCCCATTGTGGGGATTGATTTTGTTGGGGTTTTTCCGCCTTAGCATGAATCTCAAGGTTCGACTGTAAGTGGAAAGTTGAGTAAGACCTATCTCTTCAGAAGGAACTGGTATAATACATTTAATAAAAGTATTTTTACCCAATAAAATGTATAGTAGTTGCAGTGGTTGCATTCCCTTGGGAAAAATATCACCTCAAAGTTATATCTTCAAGAAAATTAAATACCTGATCCCTCTTCTGCCCTCACCCCAAATATTCTTGTAGTTATATAAGCTTCTAAGTTCTTATAAACAGCAGTATTTTTATTGTTTTTAATATTGCAGACAGATTATATAGGTTGAGATTATAGTTTCTAATTTTCGAGAACATTGATTCAGAAATAAAGAACATCAAAAAAACTAATTTAAACATTTGGGGCATATGTTATTATTTCTGAACTTGCTATATAGGGATTTTTGTGACTGCTCTTGCAAGAAGACTGTGAGAACAAAATTGCAGAACATTCTGTCTATGTTGGTAGTACCTTAATATCGTCTGTCATGTGAAGATACAGATTTTTTTCAATTTATCTTTATACTTTTCAAATATTCTTAGGTATAATCATTATTATTATCAAATATTCCTATGGTAACCTTGTGACCTCGTTAATCTGATTTTGTCTTTGCATTTACTTTAAAATGTCAAAAAATCGAGCTGGTTTATCTCCCTTATTATATTGTTGTACATCGGGTTTGCCACTCTTTATTTGGAGCAGTTCTTATTCATTGTTGAGATTAACAGATAAGGCTAATTCAGTGTCAAAGTATGTGTGGTCTCTGTAGTTGGATGAACAGTTAAATGAACTGTTTGACAGAAATACACCACTGAACACTTTTAGGAACCTTTTCAAAAGGAAAAAAAATCTTTGTGAACACTTGTGGGTGCCTGATCCAGACTGTGTTAACACAGGTGAAAGAACCAGGCACATTCTGTGAAATGGAAACACTTCCTGCTAGAGCAAGTTGTAATCATGCTGTATTCTGTATGATACAGTAAGCACTGGTGTTGCTACTTGTGTTACTAAATGAATTCAATTCAGGATAAATTCAAAATTCTGACTAGCATGGAAGTGCTTGAGTGTGCAGGTCCCCAGGTAGAACTGGCGGGGATCAGATGAGTAAGATTTCTTTCTGTTTATTCTAGGTAATGCAGTGGTTGAGATAATGTAATGAAAGATGTCTAAAGCTGAAGAATTTTTTTTAAGCTTCAAAAGTGACCAAGAAAGGTCGTGAAGCAAAATGGGTGTGTAATCTTCCTTCCCATCTTGCTAGCTTTTGGAAAGCTCTATGATTGCTGGGACCTAGTGTTCCAAGTACTCTCTTTTATCTTACCTACTTTTTTATCTATTAAAAAAACCTTGGTCCTAAGGAAATTGCTTTGAATTGAATTATAATTTCCTTTTACTTGTGGCAGCTGTGTTTCTGCTGAGTTATGATTGATGCTGAATTAATGATTTTATTTCATATTTATTAATGTGAGGTACATGTTTCCAATGTGGTAACAGAAGTGGTAAAAAAGGTATGTTACATTGCAATTACAAAATTAATGGCTTATGGAATATTTCTCTCTTCAAATCTATATTAAAAGTCTATATTTGCATATTAAATCTTGATGATAGTTTAATTAAAAAATAGTGAAACATAATTGAATGCTGTATTTTAACCAACGAACATTAAAATCTTATAAATTCAGTTGTAATCCCTTAGTATTGAAGCTGAAAATTTAACAGATCTGTGAATAATTTCCACATGTGGTTTTTGTTGGCTAGCAGTAGAATTATTTATTCTTCATGCAAATTATGGTTTCAGCAAAAAAAAAGTTAAGTATTACTGTGTGTCTGATTATTGTGAGTAAATTGTACCATTGTGGTGTTATCAATAATACAGTTTCTGAAATGGTTTTTTATTTTATTTCTTTTTTCCTTTCCAAACATGCAGAATGATCTAATTGTTTGGAATACAAGTGGGCAAACCTCTCACAATGAGGTAAGATGCTAGTGCCATGTTTTTTTGTCATGTATTTTATATGAATGGTTCATATACTAAATGAAACATAACTGAATATCACAAAATATATGACTGAACTCATCAGAAGTGGATATGGGGCTTGTTTGGACTGTAGTTTATTCTTGTCATCCTAAAAATTTCCTAGGGTATAAAAATACACTTTCTGATCAGCTTGTTTCTGAGTTACATGGTTTAGTATAAAACATGTAATTTTTTTCAAGTTCTCAATTCTGACCCATTTTTTCTTTCTAATTCTTCCTTGTTTGACAACACTTTGTGTTAATTTCAGTGCAATTTCTTTTTGCACAGTTGTATCATGTCCTTGATTAGTTTTCAGACAGGAGTCTGATTTTATTAATCCTGTTGCTTATACAGTGCCAATCTCATCATAAAACATGAGAATCTTTTTTTCTCAATCTCATGAGAAAAGGGAAAGCTGTCTGGAGCTACTTATGGAGTTTTTTTCTCTTCATACTTTGTGCAGAAATAGGACTTCTCCCTCTACGTTGCATCAGCACCCAGTCTTGGTGATGGGACTTTTGTAGTTCCCAGCTGCCAGAGGAATCACTTTTTAAATGGGATTCCCATTATGGAGTTTGGTCATACAACTCTTTCTGTGTTACCATTAGTGATATGAGGATTATACCTCACCTTTTCCTGTATATTGCTACTTCATTCTTTCTGCTGTAACTCAGCCTAGTTCAGGGTCAAGGATGATCATACTCTGAGGTGTATGCTTAATTTCCCCTTTTTCTGCTTTTTTACAGAAGAAATTCAGTGTTGAATGGAAAATACCATGCAGAATGGTATTCTGTGAAAGAAACAAATGTATATAATGAAAAAACATGTCTTTACTTTCTCTTTCTAAATGTACCGTGCCACAAAATCCATGTTTGATGGAAACAAGTGATGACATGGGAGAAAATTGAGAAATAATTGAGTTTATTTATAACTAGGGGGAATATCCTACAGTCTTTTGTTAGAAACTCATCTTTTCCAGTAGAGGAATAGGGCACAATAGAAAAGGAAGATTATCATAGGTTTGAGGCTATATTGTGATCAGATTATGGTGGAATAGTTGTAGCACGCAGTATTGTTAACTTTTGCATATTACGTAGTCAGATATGCTGAGATATTCTGGATGTTACTCTTGCTTTGATTTATGTTTTTGAATTTCACAGAATAAGGATAGAAGTCCGACAATGTCTCCTACTACAAACACCACAATCCCTTTTGGCTTGAAACCACGATCAGGTAATATGAGAAAGAAAATTAACCCATTTGTGTGTACTAGTTTGAGTTTTGTTTCATCTGTGGTGTTATTAGATATCTCTATTTTTTTCCCCTTGAGAAGGCAGCAAAGTAACATTTTCTGTACAAAAGTTGAAGAATATTAGAACATTTTAAGTTTTCACAGGTTTGAATCAAAATTGAATTTATAAGAAGGATGTATTTGTCATATGGATCAATTTTCATCCCTTACTAATAAATTAGTTGTTTTATCAAATTTTATGTATGTACATTTAAAAATATGTGTTTGTATATAGTTATACATATTTTATACGTATGTACATATTTATCATATGTGCTGACAGACTGAAACAAAATTTTTGCCTGATTGGAGTGTAGTGATGCAGTTTCTATTTTGTTGAATAATATATCTGAACAATTAGGCTTTTTGGAAGACACACGTTGCTCTGAAAATTGTTCACTGCACTGAGTCTTTCAGGAGTTATGCTTGTGTTAAAGATCAAGCTTTATAGGAAGATTAGATCTTTACTTCAGCCAGCAACTGAGTTTAATGAATTTGCAGTACATTAAATCTGCATAACCACTGATCTTTGTAACAAGCAGCAGTTTATTTAAACAAAAAAAGCAAACAATAAAAAAAACCCCAAACATATAGATGTATTTGAGGGTTTGGGTAACAGCTTCCTTTAAAAACAGGATTAACTCAATTCAATTTTTATCTTCTCTGTGCTGAGGTAGTCAATATTATTAAGTGATCTCACATCTCCTCTAATGAGTAACTGTAGATTTTTCAGTATGTTTCAGCATCCTAAGGCTAGTTCTGGTCTCTTGCATTCACCACAAATGCTTTTAATCAAATGCTGGTAAGCCACTACAAGCTTGTAGTTTCCATAACACAATACCTTGGCAACAATGGCAGCAATTTAACTTTTTGAATGTTTATGAAATTGTACCCATAGATTTGGTGGGATTTG
>VWZD01003640.1:2069-16339 GCA_013396695.1 Sakesphorus luctuosus | reverse complement strand
TTTTTTGACTGTTATAAGGCAAGGAAAATGGTATTGAACCAACCTTTTTCATGAAGGAAGATACCTTAAATTTCTCACGTAGTTTTGATATACAATTTGACAGATCTGTTCAATTGCACTTCTTTGATTGTTGGAATGTTAAACTCTGGCTGTCTTGTTCCTGATGATTTAGAAATGTTGTTATTTATATATATTTAAAATGGTGAGCAAATGGGTCTTTTCAGCATTTGTTGAAAATGAAACAGTGAGTAACATTGCATAGTCCAGAGGCAACATTGCAGTAACCGTGTTAGGAGGAGACTCTTGAAAAAAACCAGGTCTGTGTCATGTTGCTGCTTTCACAGGATGTGGCCTGTGTTAGGAGCTGCCAATGGAATGTACCAGGGACTGGAAGCAGCTCTGTGGGAGAGTATACAAGACCATGACCTCTTGTTCAAGTGTTAGTATAATGTGCACTTCCAAGTCTTGGCATGTCAGTGTGCCAAGATTTCCTGTCCTTAATGACTCTAAGAGGTAGCCTAAAGACTCTCTGAGAGAGTTTCTAGAAACACTGGGTTGCAATATTTGCGATCCTTTGCGACAAAACCTCCAAGTAGATGGGCACAACTCGTACAGTTCTTCCCAATTATGCTGCAGCCTCCCTGAATACCAAAGGCAGTTGGTTTAAACCTGCTGATTATTTGCACTGCACTGATTCAAATTCATGTATTTAAATAACTTTCAGTATGGCAATACTATAGTGTTTTTGGTCACACTATAGGTTGCAATAAACTTGATGATATGAACTTCTTTCTTTTCCATGTCAGATGCTACAGTCACCTGATCACATACAGTTTCAGTCATGTTACCTTAAATTTATATTATGGTAAAATAGCAGAACTTGGCTATAGTAAAACTGTAGGTCCAACTCCAGATAAAAATACAGTATTATTAGCTGTGCAGCATTATGTAACAAAATGAAACCTTGCAAAGGCATAGCAAAGCTGCATATTGTTTCCTCTTCTGCTCCCACTGTAGACTTACTCTAAAAGTAGTATTGAAATTTGTTTTGCTAACTCATAGTAATTTACAGGTAGAAGTAGGACATGACAGAAAATACTGGCATGTTTGTGAAGCCTGCATAAAGCTTGCCAGTTCTCTAGTTTCTTCGTTGTATTTCCTTTAAAACTGTGCAAGTTTTGTAAGTTTGAACCATCCTATCACTGTTGTAATTTGTACTTGTTAATTATATACTGCTTTATTGCCCTAGACCTGAGTCAGTGTAGAGGTCCAGCATTTCTATGATCCAGGAACGTGTTTCAGCTTAGTTTGTAGTTTATTTTAATAGCTTTTTTCATTTAAGTTCTTCATGTCCTTAGAGGAAACGT
Source organism: Sakesphorus luctuosus (assembly GCA_013396695.1). Classification (NCBI taxonomy): domain Eukaryota; kingdom Metazoa; phylum Chordata; class Aves; order Passeriformes; family Thamnophilidae; genus Sakesphorus; species Sakesphorus luctuosus. Next base: position 14,972 of record VWZD01003640.1, on the reverse strand, counting down.
TAAAACTCATTGAGTTTTAACACAGGGGGAAATAATGTGAAAAAATTAAAACTCATTGGAAGTGAGTTTTAACTATTTAACTTCATTAGAGCTTACATTTGAATTAGTTGCTCTAGGAATCGTGAAATTCCAAGTGCAAGATGAAAAGAACATGGCAGTGTTCTAACTAAAATGTGTATGTGATGCTCTGTGGAAGAAATAGTGGCAAATTTTCAAGGAAAATATATTCAGCTGTATTTTTTTCTGAAATTTGAGAGTTTATTTTCACTGTGTTTATTTTCATCTCTTTTAAATGAATGTTGCTTTCTATTTGACTTTCCCTCCTCCTCATCATTTCATAATGATTTATGTCTCTTGGAAAGGTGAAAGTAAACCATTCTAGACTTCTGGTAGGGATTCCAATTTTTTGAAGTACACACACAAATGGAAGTGCATCTAGAGGATAAACCACAGTGGGTTAAACTTATGTTTTAGTGCATACTGGTATGTGTTCAGGACCAAAGGTTCTTTTATTATTTCATTTTAAAACTAGGCAAAACATTAGGAAAATTCATATCTAATGGCTGACAGAAAAAAGCCAAAATATTAAAAGAAAATGTTTTGAAAGGTAATGAATGTGGTTAGATTTCTCGACAGACTCTTTTCAAGGGTCAGATGTTTACACAGATGGTAAAAGAGAGGACTTTTTAAATTTTTCAGATTATTTCCTCCTGTGTTTTAAATACTTTCATAGAGTATGGACTTTTCAAATACACCTTAGTTTTGAAAACCTTGAAAACATACTGTTGAAAAGAAATAACAATTACAAGTTGTTTTAGAACCATAGTCTGCTCTTGGGAAGTGCTTTTGTCCTCTGCAAAGGAACCACTCAAAATAGCTAATAAATTTAAATTCTCCCTCCTTCATTCATGAATTGATTAAAATGTTCAGAGTGATGCTGATTGTTGAAATTGAGAGTGGCAAAGGTCTTGCCACAGTGTCTTTAATATGCCAGGCCTTCAAGTCAGAACAGGTACTAACACATCTTGCAGTCAAGAATATTTTTTGCTTTCATTCTGTGCCATTTTTAAGTCACTGAGCTTCTTAGTTTCTGCTGGCCAAGATGACAGCAACACAGACAAACAAACAAGAAGAATTTGTACTGTCAGAGGCTGAAACAAGCACCGACAAAACTCAAAAGTTGCAAAGCAGTTTGTATTTTGAAGTGAGAAGTTGTTCCCTTGCAACTTTTTATGTAGCATATTCTTACTTGTGAATCCAGTGTCTTCAGCTTTGGGAGCTTGTAGAGAATTTGTAGCTCAATCTTAGTATCTATGGTGGGCAGGATTGTATTTGAAGTTGGTTGAAACACTTAATGGTCATTAAAACTTGACAGCATTTTTGCCTCATTTGAGTGCTAGTTACTCTTTTTCTAATCTCTGGATATTTATTACTTCCATTTGTTTTCTTCTGTAACTGCATTATCTTTGTACTTCGGAAAACAGTGAGAATCCCAGTTTCCAGCATAGTTGAAGACTTTACTGTTTGCCATAAATCTGTATTCTATTACCCACCGTTGACTTTACTCAGAGTTTAAGTTGTGGTGAATCTCAGGTCCAGTAGATGTGGTGTCCCAATAGCCAGAAGCAGTGAGCCAGCTTTGGGAAAGCTGTCTAAAGAAGGAGAGCTCTTGGACTTTGAAGAAGAGTTTAAGGTGAAGTTTTATACTGTCTGAAATATTACTGTGTTAATAGAAATTGTAGAATTGTGGGAAGGAGAAATCCCATCCAGTTAAGTTCCTTATATTAATTTGGAATGGTATAAAATAGGGACTTTCTGTGCTTACTGAAATTTTACTTTGGACTTTCTTCTGATATTACGTGGTTTTAGGTGCTTTTTGATCTACATAGGAATCTTAAATTGATTTTCGGTTATGTTTTAGCATTTAGAGCAGAAGTAGTTTATGACTCTAGTTTAGTTTGAGGAGCATGAATGTTGCTTGTGTACAGGATTCAATAGATAAACATGAAGATACATGTAGGAAATGAAGAAATGAGTGAGTTCACAGTTTTCGTTGCAGAAGTGGCAAGGAACATTGTGATTATATACAGGAGAAGGTCATTAAGGGGCAGCATCGTTGTAAGAGGCAGAGAAGACATGCTTTTACAGTCATCTGGTGAATAGTCTCCGGATTCTATTGCAGGTTCTGTGGAAATGTAGTATTTTGTGTGTTTTAGGGAGCCCAGTCAGGTAATTAATGAAGTTGTGTTTATTAGAAGACTGCAGGGGAAGGTTTGCCAAGGCTTGTTGTGCAAACTCACTATTGCCTTTTAGGAGTATTGTATGCCTGTTCTTGTCCCTGGAAGGTCTGAAAAAGTTGCAGAGGACCAGTGCTTCCCTAGGGTGGTGGACCCATTGCACATTTGAGTTTGTTGCTGGGGGAGCTAGCAAGAGCTAAAAGTAGTGATTCATGTACTATTGAGTGAATTAAAATGAAATAAAAACATCTGGAGCACATGTACTTACAGAACATCTTTCAATGGAGTGATAATACAAAAGATAATGTAGTTGCTATTTCCAAAATAACTAGAAAATTGTAATAATATTTTCATATGGATGTGCACATTTTTTATGTCCTTGTGAGAAATGTTCTTGTTACATAGTTACACAAAGATGTCAAATTCTTACTGTGTGAAAGTTTTGTTGTTGAAACTTCACAACTGGTATATTTGCCTTCTGATTCAGAGTCAAGGCTTTTGTCAGGCTATAATGTAAAATCTATGGGTACTTTTTCTTAAAACTTGATTGTAAACAAGTTTTGTGAATTGCTGCGGTTACAATGATCTTGCTAAGCTTAACAGCCTTAACTGCGCATATAATGTATAATTTGCAAATACTAACATTTAACTTTTCATTCTTTTTATCCTGCACCATCTTTCATTCTTTTCTCAAAATTTATGCATTTTTTTATTAATCACCTTTGAATTACATCTTTGTCATTACCATACAATCCTAATGCCATATATGAAATGCTGCTGCCCACTTTTATCCCCCCGTCCGGTCCTTGTATCCACCCTGGTTGGACTGGTTATCATTCCCCTTCAGCAGACCCATCCCTCAGTTTTCCTCCTATCTCCTTCAACACACTTACACAGGCACAAACATGGGACAACTTTAGCTACAGTATCCCATCTGAAGGAGACAGTGACAATGGTAGGTGTTCCATGTATGATTTACTTAATATTGTGTTTTCAGAAACATGGGGCAAATGCCCCATGTGGCTAAGGATGAAAGACAGTACTCTTCAGGGGATGTCTGTAAGACTGAATACTTCAGAGGATGCATGTTCATTTACTGTAGAATATGTAGTGTCAAAAGTAAATTAGTGAAGTGTCACCATTTTCAAATCTGGCAAAGCAACTTTTCCTGTGATATTAACTCCAAGAACTATTTTCAGTGTAGGTTTATTTACTTGCTTGACTTTCAAGATTTTATCAAAATTGTATTCAAACAGCAGTTAATTTTGCTGCTTTCTCTTCTGCATTTTTATTTATTATTTTTATATGTATTGACAATTAAAAATATCCTATTCCGTCTGCATTTATTGATGCAGGTGTATAACTAACTTAACTAGAAGAGGAATCTGTGAAGAAACAAAGCTGAAACAATCAGCTTAACAAAAGTAGTGATTTATGTCCAAAAGAAATTGTTAGTAAGCTGTCAAACTTCTCTGTTCATAGTGAAACTCAGGTACTTAGTGGACTTTTGTTATTGCTGCTTTTGTTTTATTTTTCTCCAAGGTTTTCCTGCCACAGTACATTGAGTCATGGCACTGATACGTGAAGTGGGCCATGTTTGGGCTGTCAGGGTCTTGTACTGCATTAATAGTTAAATGTCAGATGAGAGAAATAGAACATAGACAATTAAACTCTGTAAATATTTGGTAGGCAGGTGTTTTGTTCTTGAGGGTTTTTTGGTTGGTTTTGGTGGTTTTTTTTTAAAATAGGACTTTTTTTTCCAGTTGCCCTTAATTAGAAGAGTGTTAAGGTATTATAAATTAGTGAAACTGTCAAAAGTGTCAGATTGAAACCAAGTCCATAAATATTCAGTGGTAAATGCCAACATTTAGTTTACTGGTAAAGAAACTTTCCTGTTTGACCATTGAGATGCCACTCTGGGAATCACACTCTTACCACCCAGGAGTTTAAGTGCTTTAAGGACTGAAGCCCCTTCACAGCAGGCATTTCATTCTTAGTTCAGTTCATTAGTTGACAATACTTGGTATTTGCCACAATGTTCTTGATTATAACACCATAAAAGACAGCATATGTAAGGAATCAGCTTTGTAAAAGAAATAAGTGTGAAATATAAAGAATTTAGTATGATAGTGTGATGCTAACTGGACATTTTGCTGAGGAATATTCTAACAGAGAAACCTAGAGGTGCTTCTGTCAGTGCAGCATTTGATCTGCATTAATGCATATTTGTTATTGTTTTACTCTACTAAATGAATAGAGCAGCACAGACTGCCTTATCCATTTGGAACAAATGTCTCCTGTCATTCAAATCTTAAACCAGATGCAAATGTTATTGTTTATTACCCTGAGAAGTTACAAAAGAAAACTGCTTCTACAATTACATATTTTTTAATTGAGGCTATTGTCATTCTGGTATTTTGATTTAGACTGAATAAATCAATCAAAGAGAAATGTAACTATAAACTTTTGGCCTGACTTCATCTCTGCCTGTCATTAGTCCAAACTTCTTTTTGTCTGTTATTTTTAGAGTCAGGTTAAATAATTTTGTGGTTTACCTGAAGGATAACATTGTCGAACTAAGTACTCAGGACACTAAATTACTTTATGTGCAATTAATAGTGCACCTGTGTGCATTGGAACTGAGTACAGAAATGAAAATTCTCGCAAGGAAGTTTGTCCTTGACTGTGGTATGTTGAATATATATTGTATTATTAACTATTACCCATTCTAACTTGTTGAAACTTGTACAAAAATCTTCTAAAAAAATATTGGAACGAGCATTATAGAATAACCTGGGTTGAGCTGAGCATGGATTCAAAAAGCAGAAACTTGCTCTTGGAAGAGTGAAAAATAGACGTTCAGGTGTGTGTGTGAGGTGTGGGCTCCCCTTGCTGGAAAATGTGTGTAGTGCTGAGAAGCAAGCAACACTCAGGACTGCCAAAACTTCCTGCATTAGAACATTTTTCTTTTAATTCAGTACATAACTGAAAGCTTTATAGCTAATGCTTTTGAGTGTGGGGATTTTTTAGTTTTGTTTTTAGTCAATTAAGCTTATTTTATTGAGAAACTTGTAATTGTAGTTTCTCACTGCCTGAGATTAGCCTGCCTTTTTCCTTGTGGTGGAATGCATGATGTCCATTCAAGAGTGGAAATGACAAAAGCTGATAATTTTTGCTAACAGATGTTTGTAGTCTGAAGTCAGAAGGAAGTAGATCTTGCAACATTTTTACTGATTTCACAAAGGCCTAAGCAAGGATAGCTGTGGCCAAACTGAATGAAGACCATAATAATATTCTGATTCTGTGAAAATTGAACATAATTCTGAACTAATGCTTTTGTAGAGAATTATTTGAAATGTTGCTGCTGATAATAAAGCTCCAGTGGCTTTTAAATACCATTTAAACATTTTATCGCTCTTTGAGCATGTGTTTCATCCGTGAAAGGCAACAAAGCTCAGTTATTAAGAGTTGTACAATGAACTAGAAAATCTTAGAAGTTGAAATTATGGTTTTTAATAAATGTGATAGGAGATTTTTATGTCACCTCCTAAAAATTTAGGAACAGTCTCCAATAAATTATTGCAGAGTTGCTAATGCAGAAACTTTCATAGTATGATTCTGGAGTTTAATAGAAATCCTTGATAAGAGTTTCTGCATTTTGAAAAATTGGGATTTGGTTTTTTTGTTGTTATTGCAGCCGTCCTAAACTATATAATGTATTAAATAACATTTTGTATATTTTTCACCATATATAAGTGTTCTAACGCCCTTTCTGTGTGTGGGTATGTGCAGTCATAGTTATATGTAGTCTCTCTACAAAATGTTAGGAAGCGTGGATCTGTTGATTCACTGTACTTTGGATATCGAATTTAATTTTGACTGTGTAGTTTTCCTTTCTACACAAACAAAGATTAAACATCACTACGATTGTGGACCTCTGGCATCTGAAGGCATGGCTCTGCTCCTCTCAGCTATGTGTAGGAGGTCAACACGTTTTTATTTATGATGTGTGCGCCTCTGTGTAGATCCTTCTGAATGGTGGCACTGATGAAGACGTGTAGTCCACCTGGAGAAGGGAACTGAGCTGTGGTCACTATCTCAAGTTCTCAGTCCTGCATATTCTCTATAGGACACGCTTCCGCTCTGCTAGTGGGATTTCTCGTGGCGTCAAAAAGATTAGAGTTTACTAACACCAAACTGTAATATATAGGTGTTTTATTTAAAAACAGTTTGGTTTAACAAATAGCCTTTAATATGGCATTCCAGAAATGACTGATTTAACAGCAGTAAGGTGAATTTGAATTGCCTGAGAAAAGTTAAAACTGTGACTGTGGTTGCTCCTATGTGTACCTTTCCTACAGTTAAGAGCGATTTAATCTTTTTTTTTTATTCCTCTAGTAGGTGCTATTAGCAGTTCTTACACTTCCAATTTTCTGATATGCCTTTTAGGAAACGAAAGGCTCTTTTCTTCTATCCTGTTACTTACTGACCTAGAAATTATCCTAGAAATTCAATAATGGCATTAAATTAACAAAATTAAGAGTGACTAGTAGCTGTAGAGAAAACCAGAGATTTCTAGACTTTGTGCTTTCCACACAATTAATTAGTACTTGCACTTAGGGTTTCATGTTGCATACAGGGGAGAGGCATAGAGAAAACAGTAATACAAAACACTTTTTTCTCTTGAGTAATATAATTTTCTATAATAATCAAGTTGGCCTATAATTTTAATGACAAACATGGGACAGTTGCGTCTTCTGAAACAAAATGACAAACAAAGTGGCAAACAGGAGACAGTTCCATTCTGATCGTGCATCTTGTCATTCTTCCAAACTGTTCAAAACAGTCATGGACCACAAAAATGGAAGTATAGAGATGCACATGTGTGGAAATGTCATGTAATTATTTCAAGGCACTGTATGTGGGCAAAGTGATGAAGTCAACAGGATTGGTGGGCAGCAGTACTGCAGAGTTTGTGCAATGCTGCATTTGCAGTATGAGGTTTTAATGTAGGCAGAGTTACTGAATGGCTAAGTCTGCCTACATTAGTCTCTGTTTAGTGGGTGGTTTGTTTTGGGTTTTTCAGCATAACCTTATCTAGTAAGCATTGTGTTGTGTGTAGGAAGCCTGTCACAGCTTGTTATACAATTCAGCATCTCATAGGAGAGAGTTCTACTTAAAAGACTAAGAGGTGTTTCCTGACATGTTTAGATAGAGAGTTTTGTCCACATCAGACTATCTAAGGGACAGTGCTGGTGCTTAATAATCTGATAAAAATTGCCTGTTAAGATTAGAATTTGGTTGGAAAATTATCCACTCCACTGATGGTGCAGGATGCTATCCAGAGCAATACCCAAAAAATACCCATTCATTGTTATAATCCATGATCAGATTTTTCTGTCGTCCTGAGGACAAAGAAATTTTCTAACAGTTTTTGCTGGACATAGTGCCCTGGGACTTTGCTTCGTTTAGAAATAAATAAATCAAAGTGTTCGTTCTTAAACTAAAATATCTCTTTTTAAAAATCATAGTGTTCTTAAGACCACAAAGAAATTTGGAATCAATAGATCCGCAATTTACAATTCGAAGGAAAATGGAGCAGATGAGAGAAGAGAGAGAGCTTGTGGAACAGCTACGTGAGGTATGTGAGTACTGGTAGAATTAATTTATGCTGATGGAATGTCTTTTGTAATTTTCCTTTCTGGAAAGTTGCCCAAGTAGGAGAACATAAGAAAGGTTAAATGAGGCAAATCACATTGATGAGACTATTCCTGAAGTGCTTTATCAGACACCTGTACTTCAGGGAGGGTTTTGTGAAAATGGGAAAATAATAATGAGAATTACCTGAACGACGTACAATTAAACATCATGCCTTGCACTGGTGGAATTAACCATTTATTTAATTTAATCATGAAGGATGAAGTGCTCACTTGAGAGAGAGAGAGGTCTAGAAACTATTTCTGAACACCTGGAGAAATCTTCAGTTTTGCAAGTAAAACACACAATGAATTCTCTTACTTAAAGCTGAAAGCAGATAACTAATGCTTGAAACAGCTTTCTTATAAGTTAAATTAATATTCGTCAATTGAAGATCTGAATACGGAAGGTGGTTTCCTGATACGTTGTCTTGCATATAGAAGGTAGAGCCTGATGCAAAAATTGCTGCATGTGGTTGTACAGGGTGTGTGTTACACAGCCAGTGCCTTGGTAGCAGTGTTTGTGTGACATCAATTTATGCTTAAAAAAAGATACGACAACCTTTACTGCAAGGAGTGTCATGACCCTGAACCTTGTGAAGGTTTGCAGCTGTGTCACATTAGCAACAGAATAGATGGTATCGTTGCACTCCTAAATGCTGTGCAAATCCTGCAAAATTTTGACATCACAACTGAATTACAAGATTATTTGTTCTTGTCTCATTAGCTTCACGGAATGGCTAACTGCAAAAATACTAACTTATTTTAAATAGCATGCCTTCTATTACTTAATTTTAAAGCAAGAGAGTTCACTTTTTTCTCCTTACCAAATACTGTTTAAAAGGTTGGATGTTTAACGTAGAACTGTGTGGACTTTCAGATTTTCATTGTCTAATCTCAAGCCCTCACCTGTTTTAAGTATGAATTAATCTTAATTTGTCTTGCTCATTTTTTTAACAGAGCAGATCTTGTTGAAGATTTAATGTAGTTGATGTAATGTGGTATATTACCAATTCTAAACTTGAATTATGCCAGAAGTATAAGATGCAGGAATTAGACAAGACAGACTTAATGGTAATGGAGAAGAAAATGGAAGTAGCAGTAATAAACTGCAGCAGGATGTAGTTATTGTGAGCCTAGTCTATTCAGCAGCATCAGTGCAGCTTTTTAAATTTATTTTAAGAGTTGCCTCAAGTACGTAGCAACTCTCCAAGTAATTGTTCCTAAAAATGATCATAGATAATGTCCTTAATGTTCCTGCCTGGTGTATTAGTTCAGTTAATCCTCACAGTGAAAAGTAGAACAAGGTTATTCACCATATCAGGCATGATTATGGAGATGTAATAAGAATCTCTATATGCAGTGCTAGTATTAGGTATTACCAGTAATACTGGTTTAATGTGCTGCTGACCTTCAGCTCCATGCACTACTCTTCTTTGCCTTTACACTGAAACGTTATGTATGGAATCAATGTTCTTTCGTTTCTTGTGAGAAGTTTGGTTACAAGTCAAGGAGAACTTATAAATCATTAGGTTTATACCAATAAATGTATCTTATAGTATATTTTGCTTTTGAATTGTTTCATGGTAAGTTAACATTTAGTGAGATTCTACAGAACCTGCAACCTCAACCAGGTTGTACACTAAACAAGAAAAAACAACTAGTACTTAGGCTCCTTTTTTAGAAATCTATAGGAACACTTACCTTGTGAGAACAGTGGTGTTTCTTCCATACATTTCTCCCTTTTCTTTTGATCAGGTATGTTTTTGCAGAAGTTGTTACATGTCTTAAAACATTTTGCCGCAGAGACATACTTAGTTTTCTTCAATTTGATTTTGTGATCCATGGTCACTTCAGGCAGTTGTCATCTCAAGAGTGATTTGCCACTTAGAGTTGAGCAGTACAGTCTGGCAAGAAATACTGGTTGATTTTTGTCACTTGACAGGTAAACATTCAGTAGTTTTGACATGCTAAGTGGAGCAAATTGTCTGGTGGTGTAGTGCGAAAGATTTTTGAAAAAAGAAGTTGGTGACAAATTTGAAAGAAACTGCTTTGATTCTTTGTGGTTTAAGACTAGATTTAAGTAAAATGGAACTCCAGCATGAAATGGCATTGAACTGGTAATTGTAGGTGCACTGTGCTCATAAAAAAAACGGACCCTCATCTATGCTGAATAGTCTCACAACAGACAAATCAGTGTTTAAGGAAGAAGTTTTTAGTTCATTTATTTATATAAATCTGTTTGTAACAGGTTTTGAGAAACTATTTCATGGTTGTATTCTTTTATGTACTTATATATCAATTTTTTTTTCAATTTATGTACTAAACCAAGATGAAAACAAAACATCACATTAGTGAGCATGATGCATTCCCTCTTTTTGACACTTAAAACGTACATACGAACACTTGAATAGTGTGGGTAGAAAACCAGGGAAAATATAATGAAACCCCAGAGGGCATTCAGTGGAGGCTATTTCATGGTAAGGCCACCCAAACAAAGGGTGTGTAAGGGAGAACCAAAGAGCTGGGTTTCTTCAGCTTGGATTTCTTGCTTTAGATTCCTGAGAATATCATATGACTGTCCTCAGCTGCCTGAAAAGGTAATAAAAGAGAAGACAAAGCCCAGCTTTTCAAAGATGAACAGTGAAACAGTGAGAGATGGTGGCACAAATTGCAGAAAACAAAATTTCAAGTAGCTATGGGAGAAAATTCTTTTCCATAAGGGCAGCGAAACACTGAACAAAGTTGCTTGGAGATACTGGGGGCTCTCCATCCCTGCAGATATCCAAAACTTAACTAACCAAGGCTCCAGTGTCACTTCAAATTTGTTACATTGGAGGACCTTCAGAAATCCCTTCCAACCTACTTCCTGCTTTGATTCTAAAAAGAATTATCTATTCATAGATATTCATATTCAACCAGTATAGGTTGAGGTAATGAATTAATAGAGAGTAGTGGCGTTAAGGAGGTTCAACTTGGAATAAGAAATACCTTTTTAAAGATAATGAAAATAATTATCTCTAAGAATAGAGTTGGAATGTTTTCAAGATTGGAACACAATTCAGGAATCTCATCATATATAACAAACTTACTGTAGGTTGTTGGGCTTTTTTTTAATTCTCAAATATTTTCAAAAGAATTTTATTTTGCAATGTCAAATTCTTTTCAATGAGATTTCCATTTTACTTAATAGATATCCAAAGATTCTCTTTTGCATCTGAACCCTTTGCTTTCCCCTGTTTTTCTGATCACTCTTACACTTCCTAAGTAATTTTTAGGCTACTAGGGAAAGATTGCCTCTTACTTTCTACCTGTACAGATTGCACAATCCAGTTATGATTCAAAGGGCTGGTGATAAATTTAAGATTGATAAATAGAACTCTTGAGGGAATGGTGAAAGGAAGGAGCCACATGTAATGCAGTCACATGGCTAATTGCATGCAGATGTCTTTTTGTACATGTATGTATGAAAATAGATACTTATTATGGCAGCAGAAGTGTTAAGTTCTTTTAAAGAAGTTTAGGTAATTCAGTGACCAACACAAGGTAAAGGAGGTTATGTATTAGTTTCTAAAATATTAGTTATATAAAGGAGTTGTGTTTCTTGGCAAATCAAAACTCCAAAAGTGGCTACATGTCTACAATATGGCAGATGAGGATATATATTCCCTTCTTACCTCTTCGTCCATTTCTGTATCAAAGTGTGCATGCCTTCTTCACTTGCAGAACATAGAAACAAGACTAAAGATCTGTTTGCCTGAAGACCTGGGGTCGGCTCTGATGGATGGTGTAGTTCTCTGCCATTTAGTAAATCACGTTCGCCCTCGGTCTGTAGGAAGTATCCATGTACCTTCACCAGCAGTAGTAAGTTGCATGTTTCTTGCTGCATTGAAATGTTTTGTTGATTACTGTTTTATTGCCAAATGGTGTTTGATTACATAATCCAGGTTGCAGTTCAGCGAATGTTCTTTGCTTTTGGGGGCAACATTTACGTTATTGACAATTCAAATGTTCATTACTTTTTATGTATTATGTATTTGTGTGTGTGTATCTATGTGTATATATATATAACTTATATATATTTATATATGATTGTCAGTTCTGCCATGAGGTTGGTTGTGGGAGGGAGGGCTATCTATCTATCTATCTATCTATCTATCTATCTATCTATCTATCTATCTATCTATCTATCACCTTCCTACCTACCTACCTTCCTACCTTATCTATCTGTCTGTCTGTCTATCCACAGACACACACATATATATATATACACACACGATAGATAGATAGATAGATGTTTATATATAAAATGTGTATATGTGTGTGTGTGCATCTATAGTGAATGAAATTATCCTGCCTTTCTCTGATCTAGTAACAAGATCAGTTATTTTCATAATAGCCTTTTTGGTCAGAACAGCATGAAATTCTGTGATTACAAGTTTTTATTCCAAAAAAGAAAATTATTTTAAAAGGCAAATTAGCCCCTTGTTTGTTGATTAAAAAAATATGAGGTTAACTTTAGCAGTGTCTGGCTTAGCAGATGTGATGTTACTAGAGCACTTAAAGCACTTATTAGCATATTCTTCTTCTTGAGTTAAATGTAGAGATGATTTCTTTTACCTGCAGACAGAACACAATAGAAATTTGCACTTTAGTGGTTTGATATTGGCTTGCCTAAAACTGAGGACTTGAATATTTCAGGACATAAAATCAGTGTAATCTCTGTGTGTGTGCTTCTTGAAACTTAATTTCTATAGTGTTTTCTCTGTTTGTTTATGTCTTTTTCTTCAACAGATCATTGTTCCAGATTTCTGATAACAGTTTTATTCTGAAGAGGTTTTGTGTTGTTTTAGACTGTCTGCTTTTTTTCTTTTTAGTGTACATGTTAGTAAAAATTGGCCTGATACTCGATTCTGAGAATGCCATGTGGATTTTAGAGGCAATTATAAGAACTTCCAAGAAGACAGATT
>VWZD01003624.1:2785-21142 GCA_013396695.1 Sakesphorus luctuosus | reverse complement strand
TTTGTTGTTTGTTTGGGTTTTTTTTCTGCAAACACTTCATTTAAGAATAGCCTAGAATTTAAACTGTTGCCATAGAAATATATGCCTATATATGTGGTAGCCTCTTGTATGCCATTGCAGAAGATTGGAACAGAATTCTAGGAGCTACCTACAAAAATTTTAAATTAATACTCGTAGGTGACGTGCATTATTTTAAGCAGAAGTGTACTGTTGGAACTGCACAGGAATGCATTATTGTATCTCTTTATTACATATGTGCCAGGTTATTTTATAACTTCAGTACAGTTGCATTGAAGCTACATTGCTTCAGATCTGCTTGCAAACTAAGGTGATGCAAACATTGATGGATNTCCAAGACAAAGCTAATTCTACGGGCTTTCTTGGAAAATGATGCACAAGATATGTGCAAATCTTTAATGACCTTGTTTTTTCTTATATTTAGAATTTGAATCTGTATGACAGTTGTTTTATTGTATACCTGACTCTCTAGTTGTTTGTCCTATGTGTATTAGTCAAAGTGGGTTAGGCCACATTTTTATTCACATGTAATCAAAAATTAGCACTCTTAAATGGTAAAGGACCACATTAAGTAGATCTTCCTGTATGTAGTAAAATTTCCATAGGTATACACATGAAGTAGGACAATTTCTGTGGCTGAATATTATTCAATGTGTTTGTGCAGCTCAAATTTGTGAGACTTTTTTGTGATTAATAGTATAGAAATTTCCAGGTAATGGGCAGGACTTCTGAGTATTTGACTGCTGCACAAATACCTTTCTGGTATTTGGGAACAAGTCAGAAGATAAAGAATTATTAGGTTGTGTTCATAAGCTATGGCTGCCCTAAGATCACACAGATATTTGTGTAATCTGTTTAAAATTAATAATCTATTTAAACTGTATTAGAAGTGTAGACAGACCACAAGAATCGTTTTATTTTACTCAGCTTTTGCCAGAGGAATATTACTACTGGAGAAAATCTGGACTAAAATTGCTGCAAGCATTGTATTTATTGCACTCCATTCATTATGAGTATGTTAAACAATGGTTCCTTAGTGGGTTAACTTGTAACAGAAGATAATATTCAACATCAATGTCAATAAGTTTCAGAAACTTTTATAATTTTATCTTTTTTTAGTAAGAAATATAAATGAGATCCATCAGTTTTACTCCTCCAAGATTAATTATCTGGTCAATTAACATATTGTTATGCTAAATGTTTCCATCTACTAGCTAAAGTTTCCAAATAATTTTCTGTGTATACTTCCTATATACATTCTTCAGTTATGTGAGAGAGGAACAAAGTCAGCAGAAAGTGCCTTGGAAGGAAATAGTAGTTCCCTGCATCATACACTTGAAGGCTGAGCTTGAAAATTCACAGCAAAGAATAGAGCAAAAGAGCCCATTGTACAACATTCTGAGTTGACTCTAAGTGCTTTAACTCCGATTATTTTAGTGGTATCAGTGGCACTAAGTGCCCTTGGTAGAAAGATTTAGATCCATAGAAATATTGGTGCCAGCAGAACTCCTTCTCTATTCTTTTCCCTTTCCATTAGGTAGCCAGATTGATCCCACCTCAGCTAGTGTCCAATTAAGCCAGTGGAACAAATTCTCTTGGCTATTAATGACTTTGGCTGATGTTATGACTATTCAGACAAATCCCTCAGGTTTTGATCTCAAATCATGTTTAAGCATGGGTTCTCATGTTTGGTTTGTGTTATTTTATCATTCCTGAATCAACTGCATTTCTTGCAAGTGGGAAGTTTAGCAAACAAGGTGCATTAAAATGTGACTCCAGGAAAGCAAAAGAATGGGAAGATAATGGTTTGTTTTTCTTTAAATGAGAATTTGAATAGTAAAAACACGCTGAGAAGCCCAAATGAAAACGGGAGAACAGCGGAAAGCATAATGGAGAACAGCTATGAAGAAATTAAGCAGCAGTATGGTCTGGTGGAAAAAATTAGGGAAAATGATTCATTTTCTGGATTACTATCTAACTTGGAATTTAGGTGTTATTTGTCTCACCTTGTTTGATGGCTTTCAATGAGTAGCCTTAGCACAAGTTAGTTGTGTCCTAAGAGGTGTCCCAGAGTACCTGAGGTGTGTGCATGAGACTGGTAGATACAAAATGAGGAGTAGGGCACACTCATATTTTTCTGCAGTGGCAGCTAGACTCCAGATGGGACGCATTAGGGCATCTGAAATAGGAGTAGATACCCATGTGTGAACAACTGAATTGAATTCTTGATCTACACTGGGAGCCTGGTGGCTTTGGTTACTGGATTCACGTAAGTAATTTGAATGGTCTTGGTGTTTAAGCTGTTTGCATTGATGCCTGTGATCGCGTACCCTTGTGAACAGAGACACACTGCAGACAAGTTAATGGAGAAAGATATAGGGTTTTTATTAGAAGAAGCTTCCACGATCAAAGCCAAGGGGTCTGACAACCAAACCCAGAGGGTGTTACAGAGGGTCTGACCATCAGTCCCAAGGGATCTGACCTCTAGGTCAGGAAGTCTCGGTGTTTTTATACCCCTCATAGACATCTAATCATAAGTTCTCATTTCCCTCTAATGCCCACCCAAAAGTCCTGCCAATCTGTCCCTTCGCCAGGGGGGGCAGATGGGCCTTCTCGGGCCTTCTCGTTGTTTGTCTTCTGTTATCTTGCAGGTGTCTACTGGAAAATAGCTCGGCCTTGACTAAGCCTACAGTTTGTGGGAAAGACACTTTAATATTCAGACTTAAAATCAGGGTAACCGAACAGAGTCTATATGATTCTAAAACCTTCTAAAATTACATTAAATCACACTTTTAGGCATCAGCATGGTGCTAATACTGAAGACTTGTAGGACATGTGGTCCGCTCTTGCCCAGGCAAGGTACTTTAAGGCACCACAAGTGGCACTGCACATCTGTGAATGGGCAGAGGAGTTGAACCCTAAATGGAACTCAGCTATATACACCTGAACTTCAGATAATTAAATGAATGTGAGAATTAAATCAACTCCTTGAAACTACATTAAATAAATTACATCAGAGATGATTAACTGAGACATGATAATTTTTAAAGAACAACTGCTATTTTTTAGAGGTTATCAAAGAAGTCACATATATATCACACACTTTTCCCATCTGTTTTCCTAACTTGTATTTTATTTTTGTCTTTTCAAATTGATAGCTCTGTGACTTGGGGATTGCATTCTAATGGTTATTTTTGGATGGGACTCCTGTTTCAGTGATGCCTTTAGAAATTGCTATAGTACATAATAACTATAATAGTAATATCATAAAGTATTATAGGGCTCAGGAAACAAAAAAAAAAGCAACAACAAAAAAAATCTTGACAGTTATTGCTGATTGTATTATAATAAATAACTGTTTCTTGGGTCAAGCTTGAAATATAAATGAAGAATGCAATACTCCAGAGGTGTAGTCATTATTGAAGTCATTTAACTGATCACAATGAAAGGTAAATGCTACAAATGGATGAGAAAATGCAGTGAAAAGTGTTAAAAAAAAAAAAAAGTCTGATTTATGGAAAGTGTGCAAAACTGGTAAGTGGTTTGTCACAGGAGGTTTGAAAAGGAAAAATGTAATTAAATTATGGACACACAGTAACAACTTATTCATATGAGATATTTTAAAGAAAAAGACAGATGGTAGAAAAGATTTAAGTGCAATATGTAGAATATGTATCTAGACCCTAGAGACTACTAGTCAAGTTGCCCAGGATAAAAATGGCACGATAAAGTTGGCAGTATTGTATACTGGCACTGGGCACTTTGCAAGTAATGTAGACTTCTAGAGAGAAGTATCAGAACTTAGCTTGGGGACAAATAGGGGGAATGGAAGCGTAAAAAAAGTAGAGGATTTTCCCTCACTGCTACAATTTCAGAAGCACATGTTTCAAAATTAGTTAGTATGGTTATAAAGGTTATTTTATCAGGTGTCTTTACTGTGGTAGTGTTTCTATTTTAGTCAGTGTGGTAATAAAATATTGACAAAGAGCGTCTGCACGAAATATAAACATACTACTGATTTTTTGATGTGTGGTGAAGATTACGGTACTTAGAAAAAGGTGTGTGAATGAAAAGTTGATCCTTTCTTCAAAAAGCTGGGTAAATAGATACCTCTAGACCATTGAAATAGAATCAATTTTTTAAATTTTAGAGTGTATTTTCACTGTTGCAATAACTTTAGATCCCTATCAGAAATTGTGGTTTTCCCTATGATATTATGTGTGGCAGAGAAGAATAATATTATTAGCAGTAAAAATAATAAAGGTACCTTTCACATTTAAGGGTTGTTGTGTTTGCTCATTTTGGTTTTTGTTTGTTTTGTTGTCGTTGTTATGTTTTGGTTTGTTCGGTTTTTGTTTTTTTGTTTGGTTGGTTGGTTTTTTTGTGAGGGGGTTTGTGTGGTGTTTTGGTTGTTGATGTTTTTTTGTTTGATGTCTCTCCCCCTTTTTTCTTTTAGATTTTTTCCTTTGTCTTTTTTGTGCTTTAGTTTAGATAAACGTATTTTTGAATGTAAGAACATGGTGCAGAAGCAAAACATGAAAGTGTAAGAATGAGCAAAAGGAGTTCACTAAATAAAGTACTAGCCTCGGTAGATTTTCTGAAATTATTCAGAAAGAAGAATTGTGAGTCTGAACCACAAAGTGAAAGATGTTACTGACATGAGCTAAAGGTGCCCATGGGAAAAGGAAACACTTAACATTTTTGAAAGGTCTTTCTATGACTATGCTGCTACTAATGAAAGATGATCTTCACTAACTAAAATTTTGGCATAAGACAATACTACTCTGTAACTAAATAAACGAAATTTAGAATGGTGATCAGAGTTTTTATTTGGGCCTTACAATAAGGCAATATTAAAATGAAACTGAGAAGGAAATGGTTCTTACTACAGAATCATAAAAATGCTGTTGGCTCAAACTTATTAACTCAGTTGCAGACATGTATATTAAATTAGGCCCATTTTTCCTTTGAAAACATTCATAGTATTCATAAATTACAATCTGAATAATAAATTCAAAGATTCTTAGCTGTGTTCTTATTGTACCTGAGCATGTCCATTATGTTATATGGATGAAAGAGGAAAGGAACAAAAGTGATGAAAAAAATTAATAAGGTTTAAAAATAATTCACACATTTTAAAGGATCAGTTAAGGTTAGAAGTGTTACATTATTGACAGAGTACTGGTAAGATAATGTAATGTGGTTCATTTTCATAATTTTATTTGTATAGCTGTTTTTTATTTTCTTGAAAGTAAATTTTTGATGAATCAACAAACAGGGTAAAGACATTTTGTAAAGAATATTAAATTTAAAATAATTGCTATAGAAGGATTGAGTACTAGTATTAATGGAAAACTCATATCTAGGATGATACAGAAATTAAATGGAAATTATCAAAATATGTGTTTCATCAGATGATTTTTTGTTTTAGAATAAATCCCATTTACTGTAAGATTCTGTATTTTTCAGTGAGATAGTACTGTTTTTCCAAATGTTGGGATTTACAAAATTCAGAAACAATTACTCTTGTAGAGAGAGGAAAGCAAGTTGCAAATCCTTGTTCTGTCTGGATTTATGAGGAATCAATCTTTATCTTTCACACAGGACTAAATTTTTAAACAACAGTGGAAGAAGAAGAAAACTTAGAAAACACAATTGTGTAACATAGATCCTTTTTACTGGACTGAGTGATCCATAACTCTTTGACTGGAATGTGATCCTTTATTCTGCTAAATTACTAAAACCAGAATGTGAGTGAACTGGAGCTATAATCCATAATAGATATTTCATAATAGAGAATCTCTACTGAATAACTGTTGTATCATATCCTAGCTCTTTTTCATAGTTCTCAACTCGCTCTGTTCAAGACAAAATTGCTACAATTGGACAAGTCCTTGGCAATGTGAACATGAGCCAGATTGTGTTTGGACTTTGAGCCTATGACTTAGTTCTGTTTCTTGCTCATTTAGAAGTGTGAATATTCATAATATATCTCCTCTGACCTCAGCATTGTGCCCAGAGATTCATAGATAGGCTTAAAAATGGGGTGTTTTCTTGTTGTGGTGGTGGTGTTGTACTCCCTTCCTGCTTCCTGCTCTCTTCAGTTGGACTATGCAATTCCTTCTCAGAAATCATGTTACACATCTAGAACCACCTTGGACGTACCTGCCTTTGGCTCTGTCTGACATTAATTGACTGGACAAGCAGCCTAGAATGTGCTGAGTGATGAATATTTTTATTCAATTAAAAACAAATTAAATTTGTAATTTTTTTTTTGGTCATGTGAACTAATATTTTGTATTAAAACTGCTAGGATGGTTTGACAGCATTAATTTACATTGTGTGGTTATGACCAATGACATTCATATATAATTCTGTCCTCACTGAACTCAAGGTAAATGTTTGGGACTGGATTTTAAAAAGAATTTAAATATCATTTGAGATACGCATCCTTAGATTAAATTTAAGGCATCCCAGGATATCTAAGATATCTATGCATGTTTAAAACATTTTCTTTTCTGGACTGGAAGCTGGAATTCAGGCAAGATATTTTAACATACCTTAAGTGTTGCAGATGCTAAAACCTCTTAAGTGTTCCTTAGCTGAAATGTAACAGCTGTATTGCGAGCACATGAATTTACACATCTCAGTCTGTAATTGAATTGCAGCTTCTAACGTTGGGTGAGCTAAATCACAGCTAAGCCATTTGACTTTTATATTGCTAAAGATAAGTGCGATGAGTCTCATGCTTGCGAATAACATCCTCAGGATGGAACTTTCAATTAAAAATAAGAATACACACATATAAGAAGGCTCCTGAAGAGTATTCTTTAAATATTTGTTTCAACTGTCAAATCACAGTTTATTAAAAGAAAACCAAATTATTACAGACAATACACAATTGATTATTTTGGTGATGTTACTTGTAACACTAGGACACAAACAGATACATATTTGCTTGTAAAGCTTTTACACTATATTAATGTTTAATCTTACCTTATTTCAAATCTAAAAATAAGATAATATTCCAGTAAAACAGCAAAACCAACAACAATAAAAATGGGCCTTTTTTTTTTTTTTTTTTGCTGCTCCACAAAAGCGTTCCTCTCTTGGCTTCAGGAGAATATCCTCAATTTTATATAATAGAAATGAATCAGAATAAACCAAACAATATCAGTCAACTTTTACAATATCATGGTATAATAATTATGAAATAAAATATGAATTTGCATAATATTTCCACTAAAATTTTTATTTTTCATTTTAATAACATTAGTAAAAAAAAATAAATCAGTAAATAAAGGAGAATGGTACAAATAACTAAGCCTGACTCCTTCTTAGATAAGAAGCCTTAATATTTAATTTAGTAGTGACTGAAAGTTAGTAGCCATGGACTTTGCTGTAGCATCTGCGTTTGTAGAATGAGTCTAATTCAAGTCAGAATCCATAAAGTACACAGATCAATATAACCACAATTGACACTAATTGACAAGATAAATTGACAGTATTAGGGCAGAGGCCAAGAAACCAGATACCAACACCCCTTTTTTATTTCTTTTTCTCTTCCTTTGCTATGATGCACAGATTCTGAAAAAAAGATCTAACTTTTTGAAAACATAACTATAGATTATATTAATCAGATTAATAGACATGTCTGTTAAGATTTTTTTCATTCACTTATGAGATTGAGTTACAGTGTATTCATTCTGCTGAATTTCTCACATTTGCAGTGTTGAGTTCTTCAGCTGAGCAAGCCACCTTTGTCTTTCTGTAGAGTCAGTGGGGAGAAATGGGAACTGTTCACATTCATATATTTTGAGATACCAAGAACAGTACAATGGTAGACTTAGACACCAAATTTATGTAAGTAAATATTGTCATTTAGGTGGTATCCATGTGTCTAAACTCTTATTAAAGTCATCAGAAGTCCAGCCAGTACAGAGTATAGAGTGTATAAAGTGTCTGAACTCATTTTAAGACATTTAACATACAACTCAACTTTTAAATGTAGTAATATCTTGGGTTTCTTGGGGTATCCCACCTTGCCTCTAGCTGCCACTTGAGAAGGTTATAATACTTTTACAGGTCCTAGGTCAAACCTGTGAACTCCATGAGTATCCTGGATGTCTGAGATATCCTAACATATCTCAAATATAACAGCTATTTATGCTTTGTCCAAGATTAAATTTTTCATTGATTGTAAGTGGAACTTAAAGACTTAGTTCATGTTTGGATACCTATGTTTGGAAAGTTATCTATATTTAGAAAGTTTTAAAAGTTTTATTTCTTTCCATTCCCTTTAACAGGAATCTAGGGCACCTAGTCTAAATATATAACTACAACTATAAACAGCTGCATTTCCTTAAATAAATTCAACCCTTTGAGTCTTTCCCTTGGACCATCTTTTCCTTTGGCATAAAATAGCATAGTGTCATTGACCTATCTGAATGAAGAGGCAAGGATTCAGATGCTTGAAATCTCTCTCTTACCCTTTGCCCCAGCAGCCTGCAATTCTGGAAAATACCAGCCTCATAATATGTCTGAGCACTCAGACCCCAAAGGGACCTCCCTCATTTCAAGGAGTCTGACAACATGAAGAAAGGGCCCTATCTAATACAGACATTTCTGCTCTGGATTCATCACAGGGGAGAAGGAGTGTGGAAAGAGGGAGAAATACGGAAGTTTAGCTATGAATATCTCAGTGATATTAAAAGACAAATTAAAACATGAAAATACCTGGAAGTAGTCTCCTGTTTCAGGAAGAGCTCTTGTATGCAGAAATATCATGTTAATTCCAAAGAAATCATGCTGATGGCTAATAATAAAAGTATTATTTTCATCCTTTCCTGCATCCATGGAGTATTTATTGCAAAAAATTACACACTATTACCTGAAAGTCCATGGTGAGAAAAAGTTCAAACATTCCTTCTGAAAATAATGTGGAAGTTATGAGAAGGATTAGCTATGATTTTGGTAGACTTAAGCATAAATTGTTAAGAGGAGTCAAAACTAACAAGAAAGCTCCTTTGCGTGGTTCAGAAAAAAACCTGTAAAATACTTTTGTAAGTCAAAGTCACTGGAAATATCTTTGGATTTATACTAATTAGCTATATGGTGTCTTATCTTCAGTCAGATTTAAAAGATTGCAAGAAACTGAATTAAAATGAGAATGAATTGGCCTAAGTTACTTAGCTTCAGAAGCACAAGTTTAAAGTCAGTGCTGTCATATACCTTCTGTCTCACATGAACAGGGCTGTACAATATAACCACTATTCATAATTCATAGAAAATTATTTGGGAAAAAAAATCAACTCCAGGAAACTTTTCATTGAAATAGAATTTTTGTTTGAATAGAAGTCTGAGAAGGGTTAAGTAGAATGAGGAATTTCATGCTGGATTTGTAACTACATCAGACAGATTGTGAGGGACAAATAAAAATAGCTCCAGTTTTCATTCCTAATTGACTCTGGTTCCTTGTAAATTATGCATATGAACATAGATCTGTAAGCAAATTTTAATTATTTTTCATGTTAATATAATACTTCAGACCAGATATTTTACCTGACTATTACGTTCATCATCACACAATCTTGCTTATCGAGTTTATTGTCATTTAAATTTTCATTGAATTGCCCTACAGAATAGTAGAAGAGTTTCAGTTCATTATTTTTTCTCTTATTTCTCAAAGTATCAAAGTAAAGTTTCAAGCTTGAGTTCTATCATATAAGTTGTGTAACAAGCTATTTGTAAATGACTGGGTAGATCCTGGTGCCACTTTCAAAGTTTAATGTTATATTTTTACCTGTTTCCCAGTATTTTGAATAATCACATGGAAAATCAATTGAAACATGTAGATGAGTCTTCAAAAATATGAAGGAAGACATTTGCCTTGTCAATTCAACAGACATAGTGATAACACATTAGTGTAAAACACAAGAGTTGCTTTACAAGATAGGAATCTTTGTTTTGTATTCAAAGTTTGAGCTGATTCTGAACTTTCAGACCATATGCATTGGCAAGGCTAATTCCAAAGCAGTTTAGCTTCTGCACATCTATATACTATAAAATCATCTCAAATATATACATAATTGCAATCCAAAAGCAGTAATAAGGTTAGTTATAGAATGGAGAGAAGTAAATAAATAGAACTGCATTTGAGTTTAAAAAAAAGATTAAAAGGAATAATTTGAAAATTGCCAGACACATGGAACAGATTTAACTTCTTCCATAACCACTTTCTTTCTAGTGATCTTTACATAAGAATGTTGTTAACATGCCTTTTTAGTGTACCACTCCCACCCACATATAAAATATGGTAATCTGATTTTACTTTGATGTATAGAGTTCTGAAAATTGGCATTCAAATCAAGGAGTGTGAGACTCTCTAATAGCAGAAGTGGCTTATGCTTATTTTTGGTGTTTTACATTAATGGGAAAATCAGTATAAATGAGGCCTAATCAAAATTAATACCCCACTTGCTTGTCCATGTTAATACCATAGTCCAGTATTCATTGCATATTCAAAAATTCCATGTATTCAGTGCTAGCAATGCAGTAATGATAGGCAAATCTTTAACCAATAGATTCTGTTTTAAGTTAATTCCAAGTGTTGAATTACATTAACATAATATCTAGAGTATATGCTTTGCATTGGAGCTGAGACAGTTATGAGTATTCAGGATGATGGAAGGAAGAGGTGTGCACATCAGAAAACTAAGTTACTTCTTCCAGTTTTGGGAACTGAGCAACTACATACAGTGAAGAAATATTGTCCATGTTGATGTCAGAATTGTGGAATAGAACAAGTAAATTAGGACCCTAATGTATGTACCTAGCACCATTTAAGGTACTTAAGGTAGCAGATAAATGTTGAAGATGTGCACAGGACTGAAGAGAATTTCAAATCTTTCTGGAGAGAAATATGGAGACCAGATACCATGTCATAGGATACGTAAAATGTCACTGAAACTTATGTTAATGCACTTGAACAAGAAGGACACATTGACACTAACATCAGTTAGTTCAGGATTCCTGTCTCAAGTCCCTGAACCTCAAGACCAGGACTGGGGACAAACAGTACTTCTCATGGCACAAGAAGGTTCAGTCTGGTATCACACAAGGAATATGGATATACACACATCTGTGGGATCTGATGAGATGCATCCCAAGGTCCTCAGGGAATTGACTGATACAGTTTCCAAAACATAATGCACCCATTTTTAAAAACAGTACAAAAGAGGACCATGGAAACTACTGCTCAGCTGATCTCATCTCAGTGTCTGCTAAGATCATGAAGCACATCCTCCTGGAAGCTACGCTGAAACATATGGAAAACAAGGAGATTATTAGAGACAGAAAACATGACTTTATCAAGAGCAAATTTTGCCTGACCAACCTAGTAACTTTCTACGATGGAATGACTACATCAGTGAACAAAGAAATTGCTACTGTTGTCATCTGCCTGGACTTCTACAAAGCGTTTGATGTGGTCCTTCCTAACATCCTTGCCACTGAATGGAGGTGTGGGCTTCATGGATTGGCTGTTAGATGCATGAGGAATTGACTGGATGGTAGTGTCCAAAGAGTTACAGTCAATGGCAAGGTCCAAGTGGATACCAAGCACTGTCCCTCCAGGGTCCATATTGGGACCAATACTGCCTTTAGCAATAGCATTGTGGGATTGAATGCACCCTCAGCAAGTTTGCAGATGACATGAAGCTGAGTAGTGTAGTTCATATGCTTAAAGGATGGGGATGCCATCTAGAGAAACCTTGAAGAACAGGTTCATGCAAACTTCAGGAAAATCATCCCTAATGATGGCAAGGCAGTTGAAGTAGTGACCTTTAAAACTCTCTTCCAACCCCAAACATTCCATTCTATGACTCTATGTTTCAAAGATTTAAAATTACTTAATATCTTAATACTAGTTAAGTGTCTTGGGTTGAGCTGGCAAAATGCCAACTGTCCGAGACAGAGTGAAAAGGGAAGAAGAGAGAGAGGAATAAACCACTTCAAACAAGGTTTATGCTTAAACTAACTACATGTATTTATACAGAAAAGAGAAATTTAAAAGAAAACTACAATATAACACACACATAAGTTATATATAACAAGAAATAACCTCCCACTCTCCTGTTAATGCAAAGTGTATTACTCTAGATCTATAAGCACTTTAAAAGACACCTAGCAAGAAACAGAAAGAGTAACAACAAAATGTTTCTACTTCTCTGAAACTCAAACAAAATGCAAGAAGCCGGAGCAGGGCTTAGCACATTCGAAGGGCTGCAAGACGTTCTCCTCCTAGCCCAGACATGATGGAACTGAACTAACACTTCCCACTGCTGCCCCATATCTTAAGTTTGTGTCATCTGGTATGAAATACTTCCTTGGTTACTCAGTCAGGTGATAGCTGTCTCCTAATCCACATAGATTTTCTGAGCCTGCCAATTTGAGGCTTAGCTAAAACTACTACATTAAGTTACTAATTAACTAGCAACAATAAATCAAAAATTATTATAAAAAGACTTGAAAAAAATATTGAAAATTAAAAACGTTATGTAAGTGTGCTTAGTTTAACATGTCTTATTAAATCACAAAAAACAGAGATCATAAGAAAGGCAGCTACAGATGCCCATGCAGATAATTGTACACAAGAAAATAAAATAAATTAAAAAATCATTAAAATGGAATGTTTAGCTTTTGCAAAGAAAAAAATGTGTTTCATCTAGTGAATTCTTGCTTGATTATATGTTTGGGTCTGTGAATGAACACAAGGTAATTGAGTTTTGGAAGAGCTTTTACAAAGTAAGTAAGATTTGTGGCACAAGAATTATTTATACAGATGGAAGAGAATGGTTTTCATCGGTTCATTATCTATTTATATGAAATAAAGATTCTACAGCATGTGGCAAATTTATTCCAGGGAACTGAGGGTTTACAGAAATGGTATCTGTCTACCGTCTTTTCTGTTGGACATTACTACGTGCAGTGGGCTAGTCTGGGCTGTTCACTAGATTTGCATTACTCAACGCAATGGGCTGGTATATTCTACCATGCCATATAAGTTCTTCAAAGAGACACTGGCAGTTCTTCTTGGACACGAAAGGGGTGCAATGATGGTGTATCAGAAAAAATGTTCAGGATACACCTCTGAATATTTAAACCAGTTTTGTCAAGGTGCCAGTCTAGTGTTGAATAAATGAAAGATGGAAGTTAGAGTAATGCAGTATTTTGAGTTTTCACCTTTGTTGGACACATTCATTTTATTTCAGAGTTGACACAACCGAAACAGAGATTAAAACAAAACAAAACAAAAGAAAACCACTAGAGCTTGGATAAGTTCAAACCTATAGATATGTAATATTTAATGTTCATTTCAAAATATCTGCAAAATAATGATAATAAATTAGACTATAAAAAACCACAGATTGCCATATTTTCATTTTAATTCAAAATATTTGTCCCAGAAACCTTTTATCCAGGCATGGCATATGTCTCACTGCTATGCAAGATTTTCAACACAAAAAACATTAATTTTTATTTTATAGATCTGCAAACATAAGGGAAGATTACATTTTCAGATGAATTTTTGATTTCAGCTAACTGAGGAGCTTCATTTTATAATACAGATTATAAATGGTACTGGCAATTAATCTGTAATGTGACTAATCCTTTTTATTATCTTAATAAAAAATAAAATATGTTTCATATCCTCAGCGATAAAGCATTTCAGGAGGTTTTAGCACAGGGCCTCAGCATGCTCATGTGCATTCTCCTACACTTATCTACAAGTTAATGCCTTGATCCTGCAGTAAATGTCATGCAGACAGAACATGGCTTTTAATCCCTCAGTACAACTAAAAAGTTATATTTATGAGGGCTTATTTTAAAGGTAAGTGCTTTATTTAAGTGCTCTTACCACTGAGGAAATAAGCAGAAACCCACAACCATGAATTCTTGATTGATACAGGCAATCACCATTTTCTGTTAGTTAAAAAAGTCTGTCAAGGAAAGTGTGTTTTCTTGGTATTTTAGCAATTAGTTAAGTTATAAAAGTAGGTCAAAAGTAGTTCTGTCCTTCTGGCACTTTCTTCTTGTCCCTGCTAAGTGTACAACTGAAAACTTAGCAAAATGAATGAAGTCATGTCTCGAGCCAATACTTATTGTTGAATTAGCATAATTTTTTCTAAGTTTCCTATGTTCAACTCTATTGGTAGACTACATTTTTTAACAGATAGGTAGCTGAATTGAAGCTAACCATATAATAATATAGGCCAAAATGTTGAAATTATTGTTTTTTAAAAAGTAAATAGACAACAATGCTTGTGATGGTGAGTGGAAGTGAGCAGATAGTGACTTTGCCAACTACTAGACATACTTCCTTCAAAGATTCTGTGCTAAAGCTGTGGAAAACTTACAGTTGAGTATAGATGGTATTTCTATAAATATGTCAATTTCCAGGAAATGCAATGCAGAGATTTTCTTAGAGTAATCAAATCTCCTTTTATGTGAAAAAGCAGCAAATTAAAGGATTTTTTTAAAAATATTTTTGCTTAAATGTACATTTGAATTCTTCAGTAAGAATTTGAACTATTTTATAGCCATACAAGGCAAATATTCTATAAGCATTTTTTTGGCAAGGACTGAAATGTTTATTTTGTATAAGTTGAAATTTTTATAATACTCTACAACTACTATCTCCTACTTCAGCATGAGTAGGTTTGATTTGACACAATTGACTTGTAGAGTTTATATACTTACACTTAGTATGTCATCTGGCGTTTAAAATATTTTCAGATTTGTTCTTCTACTGCCCATACTATTAGTAAATGTAATCAACTTAATTTGTTCATAGGAGAAACTTGAAAAATGTTGACTAAATATTGGTAGCTGCTGATAGCACAATGTTTCACCAGACAGTTTAAGTTTTTACATTTTTTCCATGCAGCATTATACCAAGTTCCAGGAACAGAAATTGATTAGCTAAGGACTTTTTGCTTTTCCTATTAAAAATAATGTTTTATTCTATTGGAAAACATCAGGTTCCCTTTTTACCTGTACCATATTCACTTTCAGAGTGATTTTATAATTTCATGAGTTCTTGCTATCCTTGCCTGATTTTTTCCTAGGAATTGGTTTCATATTTTCCACATTTTTTTTAATCTGTATTTTAGATATACCATCAAAATGAAAATTCTAGTTTTTAGAAGCTGATGCATCTTCCTGGACAGTGATGACACCCCTATTTTCAACTTTTAATGTTTTTAAAACACTTATCCATAAACTTAATTTCTAACATAGAAAAGTAGATAAACTTAGATGGTCACATGTGACTGTTAGAATGAAAAGGCTGTGAAACATAATGGGTGCTTTATTAAAAACCTGGGATATTCCATTTCCTTAGGTGGAGAAATATAGATGCAGTAAAAAGCAAGACAGAGCCAACAGAACCAGTGAGGATTAATACCAGTTTGTTGAATAAAATAGTTTTTATTAGTAGAATATTTAATTTTTCGTAATTTCTCTGCAGGCTCCCTCTAAATTTGTACTTGTTTTCACTGCATCTTGATGTATTGATTTTTACTAATTTAATAGAGTTGATAAACCAACACAAATTTGGTGAGTAGATGCATGTGAAACGGCAAAGATATGATACAATAGGAAAAAAAAAGCTGAATTAATGCCCTCAAGTGAATGACTTCAGTGTTCTTCAGAAAAGTCAAATTTTGAGAAAAGCATTGATAAAATTAACCATTATAAAGGGTTCAGAAATGAAGGAACTTATTTGACATTTTTAAAAATCTTAATAATTCAGATAGGTAAATAAGTGACTAGAAATTGACTCTTTTTGACTAAATCTACACAAAAATAATCTCACAAATCTACACAAAAATAATTTTCTTCAGTGAAAGTGTTGACCAATTAATTTTAAGTACTTGTGCAAGTCTCATCTAAGACTTTACTTCCTAATTCACCTTTATCTATTTTCTGTACCTTGTATTCTCTTAGTTTTTTCCTTAATATTTGCTTTTCCTTAGCTCTGACAAATTTATTTTAGCTTCTAGTCCTAATCATCTTAGCCATATTATAACAACAGACACATTTTGTTCTGTATTGCATAGCATGCTTGGTCAAGAGAAAGTCAAACTATTATCTTTATGAAATGTAAAAGAATACCCCTCGTTCTTGATTAAGAGACATAAGCATTCTGTAGCCACATCTAGGTAGGTCTGAAATACCCTACGATAGTCTACTGGGCTCACAGTAGGTCTTGAGACCTGTCTGTCAGTTCTGCAGGTGCCTTCAGCATGCTTGAGCATTCCAAGAGGTGTGGGATGCCTGCTAGTGGGTGGCTGATGCATACCTAGATATGTGTTGGTGGGGAATATTAGGTACCTATTCAGTCTGCAGACATCTACATAATAACACCTAAATTTGTGTAATTTGAAAAGTGAATCCCAGCCTGAAAGACCTAACTCAAGTTATATAAGGCAAGAACCATTTTATCATCTCCTTTATCTGGATTCTTGACATGGAGATAGACATCCATGGGTTCTCATCTGCTTGCATCCTTTCCTAGAATCCCTCCTTCCTGAGAAAATAAGTGTATTTATGTCATAAAGGTCATAAAGGTATCTGAATTTGGGTTATAATTAAAGAAGACAAATACCAAGTATTTGAAGATAGGGATTTATCCACCAAAAAATAACATATTTAAGAATCTCTTCAGTCACATACAAGTGCTGTTTCATGCTGAAAATAAAAGTGAGTGTATATGAACAGTGTAGGACCTTATGACTACACTTCAAATGATTTTGTGTGACTGCATTATTCATAGGAAATAAATACTGATAAACAAAATAAGTCCCTAATCCCGGTCACACTAAAGACTTAATGTCTATATGATGAAAATTCACAGTGGGGAGAAAAAGGAAGAAAAAGTAGGATTTATCAAAAAATACGTTTATTGTATTTGTTAAAAAATGTATTTTATGTGTTCAGCATAAACAGATTAGCAGCAATGTTAAAATATATTGTAAGTACATCATAAACTCAGTGAAACATATTTATATAGATGTGCATACATGCTCTTATTTTTGCCATTAAAATGAAGACAGAGTAGAGAGGAGCCATAAGGTGCCTGAGGTTCTCACATTGTTATGAATTTGAGGAGAACAAAGTGGTCTGCCAAGGACACCTGTCTTTCTGTTTCTGTGCAGAACCATAATGCTTGTACTTAAATTTGGAAGAAAGCAGATCTTGAAAAATCTCAAAGGAACTTGCTTCAGCAGTAGGAGAAAGGATGCATGTATCCAAATCATCTCATTGCAATTTACCCTGGCAAAAGTTATTTTACTCCTAATTGGCTTCCACAGCAATAGCTTCCCCTGTTATACTGGTCAACCTATTGCAGAGCCAGGGCTGTTGATTATCTTTGCCACCTTCAAATGACTGCAGAACCAGTCAAATGACAGGGATTTTCTGATGCCCTGTTTCAGCAGAAAGACCATATTTTTGAATATTATTTTCTACCTAATTTCTCAGGTTCCATAATAGCATCAAATGCTTAGGTTTTGTTTACTTTTTTGTTTTATGAAGCATCAACCCAATACACAAATACATTTCACTAAAATCAGGGAGGATGCATGGATGTGTCATTAAGAAACACCCTAAGTATTGACATCATAGACATATTGATTTTTGAAATACATTCATGAAGGCTTTGTTAAATATTTTCTTTAATGTCAAGAAACAAAAGAATTCATTCACCATTTTGAAGTGTAATCATTTAAAGCTCCACTTGGCACCTCCAAGAATTAAAAAAAAAAAAAAATAGTTGTTGAGCTCGAGTATAGTTTCTTCATCTGACTTTGCTATGTATAATCTATTTCTTGCTATATATTAGGTAGGTGACACTATACAAGTAAGAAAAAGTACATTTTTATGACTTAAAGTACAAATACTTTCTGACATTTTCTGACAGGTTGCATTACCATAATTTATGTTGTGTGGTTAGACAGATGTGCTAGATATGAGAGTGGACTTTTGTTGTTGACAATGAGGAATGCACCTCTGACTATTGTCAAGGTAACAAATACAAAGTTTCACTGCCAATCTTCTCAAGACCATGTATAATATTTATTGCATGTATATAATAGAGGAAAAAGTGTGATATGAATCTGTGCCACTATACAGTGCATGGGGGTATATGCAAAGATCTTTTCCGGTATGAGAAATGTCCGAATTTGGAACATCTGAATTTAGTATGTGTTCTGATACAATATACTTAAATTGCTAGATCAAAAGCCATTGACATTAGTAACATTAGGTATAGGACCA
>VWZD01003616.1:15000-17743 GCA_013396695.1 Sakesphorus luctuosus | reverse complement strand
GCTACAGAGTGAATTTGAATAACAAGTATATAAACTTTCATTTAGCCAAAAATACTCAATGAAATAATTTAAAATACAGAATTTTTGTAGTTCAATACTCAACCCTAAGCAATTTATTACACATTTGAAGTAGGAAGTTATCCCTTTGTCCTATCTCCAGTATCTACATGTGAATGGCCTACATTTAAAGACTAAAACGACCCAAAACCACCAACCCGCTAAATAAAATACTATTCTTTTAAAGGAACTAGCTCCATCTCCTAAAGAAAGAATGCCCTCTACTGCTTGGTTAGAGAGCTGCTCCACAGTAAANTATTATTATTAGCAGTAGCATTATTATTAATTATTGTTGTTATTATTATTGCTCTGAAATATTAAGAGATGTGAAGTGCATGTGTAAAATTAAATGTTCCTCAAAAGCAGCATTTCTGTCTTCTCTACTGTTCATTTTTTGTTATATACCTGCATAGCATAGCCCCAAACATCTCACTCTGAACAAATACATAAAATCACACAGAATATTTTTTCCATAATACTCAAATGAATGAAACTTGAAATGGCCAATGTTGTTACTTACATTAATTGTTTTGGCATGCATTTTCCTTAAACTTTGCATATTTGATGCCTGTCCTCAAACTTAATATATCCTGCCTTATTATTGTATACAGTCTCTGTCAGAGACAGGTGTATATTGTTTCTCCTCAGTGGATTTCCTTTGAAAAACAATCAGCTGAAATTCTTTTGTCTCTAAAAGTTACATTCACAGCATGCAATTTTGCAGGCTAGTACCACAGAGAAATGCCCTAAAGCATCGTCAAGAAATAGCAGAGACATGCTGACATGATTTATTTTACATCAGCAGAGAAAAGACTCATGAATGCTATTCTAGCAAAGATTACTCAGACCTGATTCTGTATTATATTAAATTTGTTCATAAGCAAACCCTGTATTTTCTTAAAGTAAAAGATAATTTTCTGAAGTAACCAATCAGTACTTCCAGCAGCAGACACTCATCTTTTTCTTGCCATTTTACCCCTCACTTTTTTGGCTCTCCAAGTAAGTAGAGAGAGACTAAGGGTGCTCACAGCTGGCTTATTTTTGTTTCTATAGTAAGAGCTCTTTTAGTTGCACAACATCTAAAAATACAAACTCAAAGACAGTTAACTCGAACTCGAAGGCTACTTAGAAGCACACAAATAATAACTTTCTGGAACATACAATCTTTTCTGGTTTGTTCTTGACAGTACTTAACATGGTCTTCTCACAGCATGAGCTCCTATAGGCACTGTGGGAATTAAAAAAGTTAATGCTAAAATAACAAGAAATCGTACCCCCAGCAAATTTGCCTGAAAATAAAGCTTTTTCTCACCTGGCCCTAGATTTGGAAAAGCAAACAAATTTGTGACCTTGAAATAATTATTTTTCTGCCAGATATTAATTTGAATCTTCCTCCTTTTCCAGTGTCACACTAAAGATATCTTGAAAAATACATGGTCTGGAGAAAAGTAAAGAAAGTCAGGTTTGAGATCAGATTATTAAATCATGTAGTTCTACATTAACAGAGAGAAACAGACAACATATAATCTAAGAGAAAATATGAGAAAAAGAATTTCACATCAGAAATGAGACAGGATTCTCCAAACACTTTCAGATCTCTACCAATGAGGCCACAATTTCTAGGAAAAGAAATTACATGTCAACAGTTCAAAAATGAAACAGAATTTTTTTTTTACTGAAGAAAGAGTGGCAAGCATGTATAATTCATACACCGAATTTCATTCCATTTCATTTAAAAACCAGAAAAGCCCACAGTTTTATACCAAACACACTGAGAACATCAAAAAGGACAATCTATTTAGATTGATCTCAGGAATTCCCCAGGAATTCCCTATTTTGAGAAGGAAGGAATTGCTAACTACACAGACTGCGTATCCACGTGTTGACCAATGTTGCTTTAATGCAATCTATAAAAGGACCAACACTTGGTTTCGGACTAATTCCACGCTATTCTTAACCTTCAACAAGCAATGGCATGTTGAGCTCCCAACAGGGCGCTTCATTGATTAGCATACATATTTTCTGCAATTGTTCCTATGTTTGAGATGCAAACTGACCTGGCAATTTCAAGAAACCTTTCCCTGAGCCTGCATAGCAGAAACGACCACAGTAGGAATGACTACAGCATGTGCAAAGCTTTTGGTCGTTCTTCAGCTTTTCCCATTACACTCACAAATGGCTAGATGTTAGAGATAGCCTTAGTAGTAATAATAGTGTATGTGCTATGGTTTCCAAATTTTCAGAATAGGAAATGCTCCCAAGATTTTACAGTTCTAGCAATCTGTTACATTTTTACCTTTCTGTGAGGAAAAACTGAATGTTCAGTTTTCAGCAGTAATAAAAAAAGATCTCAAAAAAATACTGTCCCAAGTAAAATACAGCATCTCCCAAATAAAATACAATACCTTTTGCTTCCTAAGAATATATACAAGCTTTGTGTGCATTTCCCTACAACTGCTGTCCCTTACATACAAATATATACATACATGAGTATATATGCATACCTATATATTTATGTATAGACGGACGGACGGACGGACAGATGGACGGACGGATGGATGGATGGATGGATGGATGGATGGATGGATGGATGGATGGATGGATAGCTGGCTGGCTGGCTGGCTGGTTGGCTGGCTGGCTGGGTGATTTTTCCACATTGAGAACCAAGTACTTTGATGCAGCATAG
>VWZD01003616.1:0-10000 GCA_013396695.1 Sakesphorus luctuosus | reverse complement strand
CAAAGTATCTCTGACATCGGCAGGACTCTGCCGAAACAAGATGGAAAAGTGAGACGTTAGTCTGGGAAGGCAGGTATGGGTGGGCGCCGACATGTCGTTGTGAAGAGAGCAATAGATCTCTCTTCTAAAACAGCAAGCCGAGAAATACGGTTCGGCTTTGCCGTTTTCTTGGTGTGTTTTCTTGCCACGGACAGAGATCCATTTTCGGGAGTGAGGGATGTCCTTATCCTTCGCTGCATCCTCCTCCCATGAAAGGCAAGTCTGATTATCTTTCATCCTGCCTGACTTTCCTTCGTCTTAAAATTAGCATCGGTGCCAGCAAGTCGTGACTAACTTGCTAGAGACCAGGTGGCAAGTGAAACGGACAAAAGAAAGGGATAAAAAAATCAGAGAGAGAACAGAAGAGGAAGTGCGTCTCAGTGCTGGCATTACCTGTCCTAATGCAAGAGCAGAGCCAATCCTCCGATGAAACCCGTGGACCTTGGGCTAAATGCTTGCAGGAGGCTGGAGGTGAAGGCTTTTTCCCTGCGCAAAGATACCTCTCCCATCAAGTAGGGAGCATAGATTGACTCTGTCAATCCCTGCTTTGAAGCTGGCCATCCGCAAGTGCAGCTCGGCTGTTTTCCTCAATGATGTAGCCCTTGACAAACGAAGCTTTTTTTACCCTGTATCACCAAAACCCTGTCTAAACCTAACCTTCACTAAGACAGGCGGACCGCGGCGGAACTAGAAGACAGTCATGTCTTGTGTAGCGCCAAACATGTAAAGTGAGGCAGAGAAAGTTGATAGACACTCTGCTCCACAGTCATCTTCCAGGGATAGACCTTTCGCTGTGAATTGAAGGCTTCTCAGTAACTTCTCGAGAGCAAAACTTCACAGTGACTCTTCTGGTTAAGTTAAAAAAAAAAAAAAAAAAACCTAAGAAACAATTTTGCCGCGTCGGGAAGGATGTAGGGATAACTGGAGTAACCCAGGGTTCAAAACGTTACCCCGCTGAAATTTGAACCGGCTTGCTTGATGTCAGCGAGAATACCTGAGGTGTTTTTCTTTGATTAATTGTCTCAAAGGCTTCAAGAAACGGTTCTCGCTTTCACAAACATCTGGGTGGACCGCAGCCCTGTGGTGATGCTGCCCCATAAACATGCATACTAACTGACTAGCACCTAGTCCGTGCATTCAAGCACTTTTCTGATAGCATGGGAAGGGCTCCCGTTAAACGAGGGCTTGCTTCAACACCCCGTTGTTTAGCAGAAGTCCCACTTTGGAGGCCGACGGGAACGCAGAGTATAGAGCCGGCGGCACCACAGCCCCGGGTTTCCCGCAGCTGTGCTCGTCGGAGGATGCTGCCCAGAGAGCCCCCGGGAGGCACTCGCCCTCCGTTCCCAGCCTCCGCCATACCTTCACGGGGAAACAGTGAGTCAGAGTTCCCCCTGAGAGCCACCACTTTTGTGAAAGGGAGAAGAAAAAATGCAAACAACGCTTTTCGGATCTCACCGGTGTTCTGGGCAAGATAGGTTCTCCGGTGAAAAATAAAATTCGGCTGCAACAATGCGAAAGGGCGAGGCTAAAACCTCACAGGTGTCGTGGAAGGGTGGAAGGAAAACGCCAGGTTGCTGACTAGTGAGGTGAGGCAGACAATGACTTTAAGATCTAGGACTCTGAGGATGGAAGCAGGGCTTCTAATCAGTTAGGACAGGATTCATCAGTAAAGCATGAATAAAATGTTTTGGGGGGAAATGTAGGGACGCATCAGGAAAGATGTCGGAATGTTTACTCTCGCCGTTCTGGTAATGCAGGCAGTGCACCCCAAGACGCTCCATGTAAATGTTGCTGCCACCGTAAGTGGTTCACAGTTTCTCCGAGAGAAAGTGAATGCTTTGGACAATAATCTGAAACTTTTTTTAAAGTGCTCACTTACAGACAAAATTTGGCTTTGTAAAATTGCGGCTACTTATTCTTATTCTTTACCTTTGATTATGCTGTTCACTTGACTGGCCTTGGTCAAGCATAATATTGCAAAAAAACATTCCTTGGGGGTATGTGTGTGTGTGTTTTATATTAGTCTTTTTCTTCGACCCCCTAGCAGAGAATATAAGCAGAAATAAAAAGGCGGTTTTTCTTCTTGTTTTCCCCCTCCCGCTTCCTCTTCGCTGCTTCTACCTGCAACGCCTCACTCGGAGACAACCAAGTCTGACTCTCAAGTCAACTCCCCCGACGGCGGGAAAGGAGCGCGGGCAACACGGCTGACCGTGTTCTACCCTAGCGCTGCTGCAGCTGCCGCTACCAGCGCAGGACAGACATCCGTGGAGTCTGCCCCACTGCACCAGCCTGGAAGGGTGGGCTCAAAAAAGCTCTTACATATATGCATTCACATATATACACATACATACACACACACATACATACATATATATGTATACATATATATACATGCGTGTGTATATATACATATATATACACATCTCTCTCTCTCTCTCTCTCTCTATCTATCTATCTATCTCTATATCTATATATATGTTATTTCAACCTATTTGTTTATTTAGCCAATAGAAGTAGGACTACTAATTTAAACTCTGGTACCTCTTACAGCATCTCTCTAACTGAGCTCTGGTAGGTGGTTACGTTGTGCAGGGTTTCTTCCAACTCTAGCAGCAGCTAAGAGAGCAAGCTCCTTGTTTCTCATTCGAATTTACAGCCTACCCTCTATAACGCAGGACGTTTGGAGGATATATATGGATTGTTGCACTGTTCATTGATTCCTACTAATGAGCCTGTCTAAACCAACACTGGCGCTAAGTAGACCGTCTCGAAGCGTACAGATGATGCTTTGCCTTGTTCTATGTTTCCTATGAGCCGCATCGTTGCGAGCAGCAAGAGTTGACCGTAACGATTTGGTGAGGAGAGCGTAGGATTTCTTGCTTTTATGCAAGTCTGTGAGTAGATTCTTAAACATGATGATAGGGATGATAAAAAATTAGTTCAAAGGGCCAGTAATTTCCGCTTGCTGGCTTGCGGGGCTAGCTCAAGGGCCATTTCCCCGGGGTGCTTGGCACGACTCGTTCTAGGAACGATGAAAGACTTTCTGTTTTCCACCTCCCGGTGGTGCGGTGGTCTCCAAGCCTCCTGCTGGAAGCGCGGCTGTGCGGATGCGAGGGGCCAAGAAGAAGGAAAGTGGATGGGGGGCTGCGAAAGGGACAGCGGAGGAAGCTGTAGCGGAAGAGGAGGGAGGAGGAAGCTTCCCTACTCGGGTCACTGTTCCCTGATCGATGTTATGAAAGCAGATCTCGGTCTCATATGGAGTTTTCCTCAGCCCCCTGGCTCCACCTCGCCCTGCTGAAGACGCGTGAGTGAAAGGGAGCCGGGAGCAGTTTCTTGCTCCTTTTCCATGAGACGCCAAGTCCCCGTGCGTTTGTCATGTGATAGATAGCAAGAGAGCAGGAGCTGCGGGGGTCTCCCGGCTCGGGCACCATTACAAAACAGCGTCGGAGCGCGCAAGACCCTCCACAGCCACGGCGGCCGCCTCCTCGTTTGCCTCCTCTCCCTGACAGCTCCAGGCGCTGGCCTCCGCCTCAAACTTTTAAGGGGACACCAGACTGAGCGGCCAGAGGGGACTTTTCTATTTCCTTCCTCCCCGCGTCTGCAGAGGGCCGGGGTAATTTCATGCTCCGGAGCCCGTGGTGTCCGCGGAGCACTAACTCCAGCAGTGTGTCAGGCGGCAGCGGGCAAGCCCAGGAGACTCGGTAGCCTCCAGGAGGAAAGCGGGGACGCCAAAGGGGACAGGGACCTGGCACTGCCCTGTAGCCTCCGATGCTCCGCTGCCTGGGCGACAGCTGTGTCTCCCGCAGGCACCGGGGCGGCGAAACAAGCACATCCCACGGGGCGAGGCTGCTGGAGGGAGCCGTGCGAGGAGCCCGCCGACGGGCCGCGGTGCGGCCACGGTCGCCAGTGGCCCGGGGAGATGGCGCTCAGTATGTAGAGGCGGTGGTGGGGCAGGGCAGCGCCGTCCCCGGTATCCCGAGCCCGCCGTGAGCGGCACTGCGTTGTACCCAGCGCGGAGCGCCAGGATCGTGTGGTCGCGGGAAGGCTGTGGTGGGGCGGCGATGCCCAGGCCAGGGAAGAGCTCGTACAGCGACCAGAAGCCGCCCTACTCTTACATCTCCCTGACAGCCATGGCCATCCAGCACTCGGCCGAGAAGATGCTGCCCCTAAGCGACATCTACAAGTTCATTATGGATCGGTTTCCCTACTACCGGGAGCACACCCAGCGCTGGCAGAACTCCCTCCGTCACAATCTCTCCTTCAACGACTGCTTCATCAAGATCCCTCGGCGCCCCGACCAGCCGGGCAAGGGCAGCTTCTGGGCGCTGCATCCGGACTGCGGGGACATGTTTGAGAACGGCAGCTTCCTCCGCCGACGCAAGCGCTTCAAGGTCCTGCGCCCTGAGCACCACCTGNGATGCACCACCTGGGCTACCCGGTGCCCAGCCAGCTCAGCGGCGTGGTGAGCTCCGTGTGGCCGCACGTGGGGGTAATGGACTCCGTGGCCGGTGTGCCCGTGTCCCCCGACTACGGACCCTTCGGTGTGCCCGTGAAGGCGCTCTGCCACCCGCCGGCACAGACCATGCCAGCTGTCCCGGTACCCATCAAGCCAGCTCCGGCGATGCCTGCTGCCTCGGCCATCCCCGCTTTGACGGTCGCTGCCTCGCAGATCTGCCCCGCTGCTTCCCCGGCTGCTGCTTCGCTGCTGGAACAGTCCGCGAGCAACAACCCGGAGAGCAAGGGCTCCCTTCACTCCGTCCTGGTGCACTCCTAAAGAGCAAGGGGTCGGGGAGAGAGAGGCCGCGGGGGTCTGGGGCACGCGTGCGGCTCGGAAACCCGATAGATCTCTTGATTATACCCCTGCTCGTGTCTATGTTTATATCGTGTACAATCAGATTATTTGAGAGCCAGGTCGCAGGTAAGAGCTTTTATCGTCAGTCGTTAACTGTCATTAGTGTCGGAGAAGCGATGGGAAAAATCGTAGCCGGGGCCAAAGGGGCCAGCTTAGAGGAAAGGGTAGAGAGTGAAAGTCTACCCGACACCCTGCCAGCCTGAAGCGTGGGGCGGCCGTGCGGCCTGAGCTCTCCGCTGAGCCCTTCTTCCGGGGCGGCCATCTCGGAGGTCAGTGGGAGAGGAGCTGCAGTCTGCCGGCGACTGGGAGGAGCAGAAGGTTAGAAGCTCTGCTGAAGTCTGCCTCTTCCTCTTACACGACGGACGGGAAACCTCTACCCCGCCGCCCGGTAGAACTTGCTCCGAAAGAGGTGAGCAAAGCGGTTACCTTGGACCCTGGCTTGCTGCGGGGTCCCAGGGCGTATAATGCTCACTGTTTAAAGAATAAGCTTTAAATAGCTCGATTAAATATTTCAGTGACAATTAATTTAATTGGGGATTTAAGTCATAACGGCAATGACGGCGAAGGGTTCCTTTAATTAACAATCACTTGCCCTTCCCCTTCATGCTGTTATAGTCTATTCTACAGTACCTTAGAAGGGACTGAAGCGTGACCTGGCCTCTTAAGCTGTGTATGTGTCTGAATTTCCTAGTTTCTCATTAAAATAAAAACACCGGCGATTCGTAGATTGTGCTTTTTACATCACCGTTCACCGCTCACAGACAGACGCCACTATTTTGCATGTGTTGCTTGGCGTTTCTTCCACGTGAGTGTGAACACAAAAACCTGCCGGTGAAGGTTGAGGGCAGGAAGTGAAAACAGTGGGGGAAAGTGGAGGAAGACAACAGAAAAATATTTAAAAGATTATTCGGGAAAAGCACTTTAATGAAAACAACCTTCCAACAGACGAGAGGTCTGTGCAAAGCAGAAGAATCAGAAGTGAGAGACTGAAGCGCTGGCTGATGAGTCCCGGCTGATTTGCGAATGACTGCTGTCGTACCCTGTCAGCCCTGCTGTACACCAGTACGCATTAAAGCCAACCCACCCATTAGCTTTTGCCGGTGCTGCTATTTAAAGTACTCGCCTTTCACACTGGTTAAGAAACCTGTGTCCATAGCATAAGTTTGAGCTCCGTCCCCGGAAACAGACAGAAGTATCCAGAAGTTTTGTCTGCGGCAAGGAAAGGGGAGGAAAGGGAAAGAAAACTCCTACAGGTGAAGTGCTTGGTATGGAGGCATTTCGACTCTCTGCTGTCCACAACTCACGGGCAAAGTGCCGGTGCTTGGGATGAGGAGAGGTCACTGGCTCGGATCCCGATCCCACTGAAGGCAGGTTAGTATTGCTACTGGTTTCAGTGGCTGCTGAATCCCTCCTGCTTTCTGGGTTTTATACCCTCATGCCAGCGCATCTACCGCAGCCCGAGAAACCAGGTCGCTGTGCCTGGCCCTGGGGATATTCTGTGACAGGCTGGCCCTGGGGATATTCTGTGACAGGCTGGCCTTTCTCGGTGGACTTCTAGACAGAGAAACTTGCTAGGGAAAGGAAACCTGTTTGGCCTCGTGTGCCTGTTGTCCAAAACTTTCCCCCCGCACACCCATGGGGTCTGTTTGACCACTTCAAATTCACCTAGAACTGTTGAATTTCCAGTTGTGCCCTCTGCTCTTGGCAGGAGTGTGGAAGAAGGAGTGGAGCGGCGGGTTTTCACCTAAATTTCCGAAATTACAGAACTCTTAGCACTGAAAAAAATACTACTAATACTATTATGCTAATGAGGCTCGGATGGGTATTACGGTTTGTGAATCGGTCTGGAAGGGGGATTGCCTCCAAAGTACTGCAACCAGATAAACTGAGCCAAAAGAAATGATTAAAAAAAAAAGACAAAAAAGAAAAAATGCTTCACATTGCCTTTACTCTGCTGTCTTCCATCGCAGGCAGGAATCCAAGTCCATATTTCTTCTGCTAAAACAAGTTGCTTTTAGAGAAAGAAGTCCCCCAAATAAATAGTGAATAGCACTAATTCTGTATGTATTTAAATATATTCCACTGCTCTTTACGTGACTGCTGTGCAGGGCTCCAAGGAAGGTATCTGAGTTTCCCCCTCACATCTGTCTAAGGAGCAAGAGGGATGAGGAATCCGGAGCAGTAGTCATCCTCCTGAGAATTATTCAGAGGAGTCTGGTCAGTTTTCAGATTCTGGATCTTCAAATTTCATCTCTGGAAAACTTTTATTGTTGTGAGGTGTCCAGTCTGGCTGCCGTGGTGGGCTGTAAGCAGGAGATCCCCATCACTTTTCGACCACGGGAAGGGCCGGGTGGCGGCCGAGCATTAGGGGCAGGTGTCGTGACAACAGAGCCAGTGCGCCTGGCCCAGGGGCTATCGCGGCGGGAGAAGGTCTCTGATTGGAGGTGAGGCCGGGTTGAGGGCCGGACCCTCGCTCATCGCCTGGAGGGACGCACGGGGACGGTGAGATGCTCAGCGATTTGTGGGGTACACGGCGATTTGTGGAGTACCCAGCGATTTGTTGGGTACACAGCGATTTGTGGGGTACACAGCGACTTGCATACACGGGCACTGTTTTCTTCACCATAGGGGCTTTGGGGAGCAGGAGTTAAGGCCACGCGTCACTCACTGATAGGGCTTAGTGTTACTCCCAAGTCAGTGGCTTACACTTTGTATGACCAAAAGACAGCGCTGTTTTCTGTAGCTTGTACAATTTCAGAATGTCAGAGGAGAAGGGAAACTTAACTATTTAACTAGTATTTTCTAACTTGTTTATATGTCTATTTTTCGTTATTCTTAAATACTTCATCTCTATACATAGCCTTTGCAATGTTACACAAATTTTTCACCAACAACCAATAATCCTAATATATAAACAAACCCTCCCCTGATTCTGCTTAGAACCAGATGATAGTATAAGACATAGAGAAATTAAATAGTACCCTTTCCTCCAAGCTGAAAACCAGACATAAACTGGTGAAGGGTAAGATTTTTCACTTTACAAATGAAACAGGGAAACATCCTTGTGGTAACTGCAAGATTTTTCTGTCTGCTATACCAGTACATGGCATGCAGAAACAGCTTGCCTTCAGATTAAAGTGCACATCTGTTCCACACAGAAAATGCAGCTCAGTCTTTACTGAGTGGGTGAAGTCAGGGTGGCTGTAAACAGAAGAAATGGGTGGCAGCAGGACAAGCAAGAGTAATTTTTGTATCATCACACTGCCAAAGGTAGTGAAATAAAAACTAGTGTTAGAAGAATGGAGGCCTAATAAAAGGCATAGATCTCATCTCAGTAGGCTTCTGATTTATTTTGACTAGTTAATATAGTGATTTTTGTTTTTACTTACAGGAAACTATTCCCAAACAGGGCATTGCTTTCTATACTTTAAGTTCATAGGGCATGTAAATCAGGAAAGAAAAGCAAATTAAAGTGTTTTATGGTCTAAATGTGATAGCAGCATTGCAATAGACATGTTCAGTGTTATAACTGAATCTCTGGACTCCATTGATCCAATACTGAAGTCGCTCTGGACAGAAACTGATACGGCAAATCTGCTTGGAATTTTGCTGCTGCTCCTGTGGGATCAGATTTTCCCTTTTTATTGCAAGACTTTATTTTAAATCACTATCCTTAAAGTCTATTTTAAGATATAGCCATCCCTGTAAGTGCTTGAAATCTGTAATAGTTTTAGTTTTGGAAAGTGAAGTTTCACCTTGGCCTCTGGAGTTTTGCTGAATATACAATTAGGTTAACCAGGTTTAGTTCAGTAAATCAGGTTTAATTTTAGATATCCTATGCTAAAGACAAAAAAATTACTACCTATAGGCCCCTGCCGTGGACATATTTAAGTATGTAGCTTGTTTGGTTAAAGAATCAGTGCTCCTTCCTCTTTGCTGATACAGTGTGGTCATTGGCACTGGCCATGGAGGAAAGCACTCTTCTCAGAATCTCTGAAGGCAGCCTAAGTTCAAGATCACTTCAGCTTGAAAGGATTCAAATTAATTTCCATGTACCAAAATGGGTCAACTGCAAAATGGCACATGGAGAAAGTTATGCTCTTTGGTTCTATATATAGCTATACAGCAACAACAAATGCGAGGTTCATGAAGTGTCAAATAAGCCACTGGGCTTGGGTGTTTTTCTACAAAGGCAGAGTCCAAGAGTTATTGGAGAAAACACATCATGAATGGAGGGAGGGAAGGAAGGATAAGAATAAAAGGCAAATTTTCACATCTCAGTGCTCCACTGGTGTTGGATGTCCCAGAAATTTGTAATTGTGGTATGCAAAAGATGATTTATAGTCGGGAAAGTGAAATATGTTTGTTAATATTAAGTCATATTTACTAATAAAAAAGAATAGCCAACAAATTTGGAATTGCTGAAAGATATCCACGCTGAGTTACAGAATAGTAAATCAGAAAGTGAAATTAATTCTTGGCATATGCAAAGTGATATGGATGGGAAAAACATTCCTTCTTTTATATACATAACAAAAGGTCCTGAACTTTGGATTTTTATTAAGTTATGGGAGATAGCTCTAAGAAAATATTGACTTCTTAGTCACTAGCCATGGAGGTGGGGTGAGGGGGGAAGGAAATCAAAATTACTAGCAAAGGAACAGAGAAGATAACAGAAAATATCATGTCCCTGTTTAAATACAAAGAAAACTGGAATGCACCAGGAAGACCTACCTGCAAGTTCCTTGTCCCTGAAAGGAGATAGGTTAAAACTATCAGGATACAGAGAAAATTAGGTGGGATGATCAGTTAAGTGATCTTCTGTACAAGTAGCAATTCAGTAGTCTAGGACTCTTCAGCATGGAAAGCAAGGATACACAGAGATGTATGACACAAATTTACAAAATTGCGAGAGACCTGGAAAAAGAGGCTAAGGCACACTTGCTCATTCCTTCTTTTAATACTAGAACTGGGAGCCATCAAAAGGGCTCACAGCAACAGAAAGGGGATACTTCACGCAGCACATAATTAAACACTGAATTCATTGTTTCAGGATGTTGAGGGTGTTAAAATTTTACATGCATTTTAAGAAGAACTGGAAAATTCAAG
>VWZD01003610.1:11371-22247 GCA_013396695.1 Sakesphorus luctuosus | reverse complement strand
AGGTAAGCTACTTTAAATTTAAAAATTAAGGCAAGCATGGTAAAATCCTAGACATGTAGAATGGTTTGGACCATAGTTATAGCCAGGAGAATATTGATTCACAATTCCTGAGATCTTATGTTCCAGCTACATTGGTTGAAGCTCATGCTGACCTATTTTCATGACTGGTGTAGTCTGAACAAGTCAGACTAAATTAGCTCTCTCTCTGCTGGCTGTGCTTTGCCACATAAACATTTTCTTGATCATAAAAAGATGTTGATA
Organism: Sakesphorus luctuosus; assembly: GCA_013396695.1. NCBI lineage: Eukaryota > Metazoa > Chordata > Aves > Passeriformes > Thamnophilidae > Sakesphorus > Sakesphorus luctuosus. The sequence continues at coordinate 21,986 of VWZD01003610.1, read as the reverse complement.
ATGGAATTCATTTTGATTTAAAAATCTCCTCGTCTACAGAAGACCATTTCCTCAAAAATATGAATATTGCCCAGGAGCTGTGGCTGAGAAACTGTGAATAATCTGCACCATTCTCATGCTTGCTGTTGTTTTGACACAACTGATGCAATTATTCACATTCAGTCTCCACATAACTGGTAGCACACGGACACAAAGCTGTGTGTGAATGTGTGATCTTTGTGTCCTCCTGTGAAGGCCCTGCTTACTGTGACCAACATTGTTTCTATTCATATGATAAAGAGAAAGCTGCAGCCACTTCACATTATTGTTTAATCTGTTGGTTTTCCTGTGGTGCACTTGTTGGCTGGGACTGCTGTGGAGGGAAAGAAGCCTCATTACACAGAAGCAATTGCAGGTTTTCCATTAAATTAAAAAAAAAAAGAAGAAAAAGGATCGTTTTACAGTTGCTGTAGACCATTGGAAATACCAGCAGATAAATCTGATAGCTCAGTCTCCAGCCAGAGATTAGCAGAGAGCATGAACTGCAATTAAGATGGTGGAGGTTTGTCANTTTGGGGATTTCACATTTAGATCTGAAACAAAAAACATGAATGTCACCCAAGAAACAGAGATTGAAGACTGAACTCTCTTTGATGATCCTGTACATCAGATTTCCATCTATCATATCAATAACTGTGTGGCTGAATAAATATAAGGCTTTCATTGTCCCTGTAGTCAGAGGGATGACTGTGAATGAAACCCTGCCTGCACTCTTTTACACTTTTCGAAGTGTTGTTTTAGCTCTGGCTTTGCCCACTGCTTCTATTTGGCTTGTGACAGCCTTTAAACTACATTACAGAGAAAAGCTTATATCTCTTTTACCTCTTGCAGTGGATAGAATGGGTTTGTCCCAGACATCTCCATGGATTTCATCTGTCTTCCTGCTAATCTGAGGAGTTGGCAAGCATTTTCCTTGGTGGAGCCTGATTTTGTTGGTATTAATTTGAGAATTATGCAATGCAGCAAAACAAAGCTGAAAATGTAACCAGTGNTAAATTAGCTCTCTCTCTGCTGGCTGTGCTTTGCCACATAAACATTTTCTTGATCATAAAAAGATGTTGATAATGGAATTCATTTTGATTTAAAAATCTCCTCGTCTACAGAAGACCATTTCCTCAAAAATATGAATATTGCCCAGGAGCTGTGGCTGAGAAACTGTGAATAATCTGCACCATTCTCATGCTTGCTGTTGTTTTGACACAACTGATGCAATTATTCACATTCAGTCTCCACATAACTGGTAGCACACGGACACAAAGCTGTGTGTGAATGTGTGATCTTTGTGTCCTCCTGTGAAGGCCCTGCTTACTGTGACCAACATTGTTTCTATTCATATGATAAAGAGAAAGCTGCAGCCACTTCACATTATTGTTTAATCTGTTGGTTTTCCTGTGGTGCACTTGTTGGCTGGGACTGCTGTGGAGGGAAAGAAGCCTCATTACACAGAAGCAATTGCAGGTTTTCCATTAAATTAAAAAAAAAAAGAAGAAAAAGGATCGTTTTACAGTTGCTGTAGACCATTGGAAATACCAGCAGATAAATCTGATAGCTCAGTCTCCAGCCAGAGATTAGCAGAGAGCATGAACTGCAATTAAGATGGTGGAGGTTTGTCACCTGCTGTGTTCCTGCAGTTCATGTCCAGTCTAATACCAGAACGTGAGGTTATAAACAGAGTCCTATCCTGTTAAAAAATACCAAACAGGAGCTGTCATCATGATCATCACTGTGATCCTGTCTTCTCAGTCAGATAAGTAGTACCACTTGGAAAGAAAGTTGCATCATCTGCTTAATGCCTCACTGGTTTGTTTGTTTGCGCATTCTAAAGAGTCTGCCGATGTGCTCCCTCTTTTCCTCAGCGGAAGTGAAATTTGTTGATTATGAAGACCATTACATCATCCAAGCTGGAAGCTGAAAGATTATATGTTAAATCAAGTCTGTGTTGGCCTCTGCTATGGTTTCCAATAATTGTACCTCATTTCCCCAGCCTCTGTGAAAGAATGGGAAGAGGAATATATTTTCTCCATATTTTATCTTTCTGTGGCAGATGCCTTAGACATCAGGCAGTTCTCGGTGTTTACTATATATGACCAAGGAGCTGTCCCTTCTCTGAGACCTCTCCTTGTAATTCAAATACTAAAAGAATTCCTTTATTCACAGTCATTGCTTCCCCTTAAATCTCAGCAGCCTACCTTGTAAATTTAGCCTCATTATTTGAAGACAAAGTTGTTTCCCTGCCTGCATTTGCTATTATTGTTGGTTTTCACTTGCTTATTTTTCTACATCCTTTCCTTCAGTTCAGTTCTGTGTAAATGAAGTGAATGAGGACTTGGACTGAAAAAGCATATTTTCCTCTTGATACTCAATTTCTAAACAGACTACCAGGACTCAGTGCTGGCAGTTCCTTGTCCTTTGCTGAAAAATTGAGCCTATGAATGCAGCTGTGAATTATTTTTTGCTTTACATGTAAAATGTCTGGAAAAATGTGTGGTACTTTCCTTGCACATTCCTAGGTGAGGACTTGCTGTGTGTGTGTTGTGCCGTTGGCTGGGACCTGCAACTGCTTCGCCAGTGTTTGTACCATATTGACTCCAGGTCTGCCATTCTAGAAAAAAAAAATTCTGTCTTGTTACTGTCTCTTGTCTTGTATAAAAATGCAATTTCTTTCCTCAGTGGGTACGAGATAGGCAAGATTTCAGGAATGTGGCTGTTATGGTGAGAGTGAGAGCCTCAGGAAAAGCTTGTTAGAGAAGCTGTCCCGTTGAATCACAAGGTGCAGAGAGGATCCCCTGGCTGAAGAGTCCAGGTTGGCTAGATCCAATCTTAGCCAGAGACTTTGTTAGCACTTTATATCTAAAGAACTATATAGCTGTAATTGAACTTTTATACAACTTTACCCCACAGGATTCCAATACATTCATACGAATTTGTATGTTTTATTATAATAATGATTAGACAAAAGAACTTAATCAGAATTATTTCCTAGACAGTATAGAAGCTATAACTACTGATACAGGACAGTGCACTATTTAGGCAAGGTGTAATGTAGTGGAGAATGAAGGGTTGTTTCATTGTAATAAACAACTTAGTCTGTCTCAAACTTCATATAATGTGTATTAAAGTACTCTTAGAGGTTTTCTAGGCTTCAGAGTTTCAGATTAACATTATGAACGTAAAACCACCAGCCCAGGACCTAGGTGACTGTAGATATAAAATTGCATTTCAGTCCTTGTTATTATTCTTTTGTCAGCTTTGGTATTTGTCTACTTCAGATCTTTTTGATGTTACCCTAACACAGCTCCCATGCTGTTAACAGTCCAGAGGAGTTGATGTTGGTAATGTTCCAAAATATATATAATAGTTTACTATTAGGAGACTTGGAGTTCAGTAAATTACCTGTTGGAAGGGACAAAAGGATAAGCCTTTCAAAACAATCTTTTAAGAAAATTTACATATGTATTGTGCTGCTTTTGTGCATCAAGATCACTTTTGGAATTTTCTCTTTCACTTAGCTAAGGCCATACATTTCCTCTGAAAGGTGGGCCAGGATCACCTTGCCAAATCGCAAACATTGATTCAACTGTCTAAAATCATTTGGCAGGTCTGAAAACCTTTTTTTTATCTCCTTGCTCTGGGATAAAAAAATTGGCATGTCAAAACAGAAAAGAATTGTGAATGCTTGAATGAAGATGATGGATGAAGAACTTGGACCCAAATCTGCAAAGGTACAGGTTTGTAGAACCATGTTGAGGTTTTAGCTAATAAGTTTTGTTTTCTCAGTAGGTTCAGGATGACTCTGTGCACTCAGCTGACTTTTGTGACTCGTTTGACAGATGTTAATGTATGAAGTCACCAAAACTCATATTTGTCCTTATTTTGAGTGTTGATTTTGCATATAAATACAGCTGTACATGTGCTCTCAACCTGACTCTTAGGAAAATGATACATAACTGATCACACTACCAGCCTGTTAGTTTTCACTGCATAATTCTTAAACATTTTAACCAGTTTTGACAGCCAGCCAGAGAGCTCAGAGATGTTAATTCCTTGTGAATATTGTAAAGAATTGACAGCTAATCACAGAAAGGGACCTGTACTCATCCATAACAAAAGTGAAATTGTCACGTGAAAAACTTGGCTGTCCTCTTCTTGCTGGCAATAGCCAGCAAAGTGGGGAGCAGGATGGAAAATACAAGCCCAAATTCACACTCCCTGTTTAGGTAAAGGCAGTTATATTTCAAATCGTTATCCTTTCTAGGAGCCAGCTGGTCAAACAACATGAACAGGTTGGCTGATCCATCAGCACATACATAATCATGGCATATGTTGCCAACAGGGCAACAGGGAGTTGGAGAGGGAGATGGATAAGCAGCAGGAAAAAATTAGGGTGATAAGAAACAAGTCTTTGGAAAGCAGTCCTTCTTAGTTCCTTTACTACACAGTAAGCAGCAGTAGAGAGATTTTTTCTTTACAATGACCCCATGTCTAGCATGGAGAGATTGCCCAGCACCATGAGGAGGAATATTTGAAAGAAGCCTTTTTGCACTTGTCACTGCGTCTCTTTTCAGTACCTACTTATTTGTAACATGTTCAGCCATATACAACAGGCAAAAATCATCAGTGCAAAGGGTGAGTTTTGATAGGGTTTGGGTTTGTCAGACTGAAAGAAATGTAATAAAAGCCAATGTTCACTCTGGAAAACCCCATGAGATTCTTAGAATGTGGCTAAATCTCCACTTTAAAATTAATTACTAGCTTTAATTGGACTTACCCAGGCTTTTAAGTCTAATGATTTTTGTGACATTTAAAAAAAAGGTCAGACTTGTTTACCAGGCAGTTTTCTGCATTTGAAATGTGTAACTATAATGAAAACTATAAAGACTGTAGATTTTCCTCAAATTCAGTGGGAGATTTTCTGTTCTCTGTCTTCACTAGTAACATCTGAGGCCAGTAATCCTGTGGTTTGATTCATATGCTTTATTTTGGTAGATGTATTTCACCATAAAGTAATATTTTTTAGAATTATTCTTTTTGTGAGATTATTAGCCAACATCTTTGAATATCTCATTTCTCTTCTGTAAGAACAGAAAACATGAATCTGATGTTAGGCCTCTGACCCCTCTGCATTCACATTACAGCAAGGTCCTTTACACTGCTGCTTTGTTGATCTTTCAAGAGTTGCTTCAGACAGAAACAAACAAGCAACACAGGATTGGATACTACTAGTATGTTCTTTAAAGAGAGAACTAGGAAAGGGGTGCTCCACTGCCTATTTCAATGGAATTATTTCCTGTTCCTCAAAGAAAATGCAATTAAAAGGGGTCCTACTTCTTCTGTGTAGGGTAGAAGTATCATTAGTACAATGCTAAGCAAAAATCCTTTCAAATATATTTTTTTATTCAGAGTATCTGACTGGTCTGACTCTATGCTCTGACTGTAGAGGTGGTTTGGATCTAGAATGCAGAGGTGGTTCTCCTCTTTCTGCAGATGTACATGGAGTAATTAGAGTTTTGGTCAAGGGGCTGCCTTTTTTAACATCTTACAATTTATCTGGATGGGAATGTGTAAGACATGGTGTAGCTGATCTTTGTCTCTGTACATTATTTTGCCCTTAACCTGGTTTATTCTCCCTCAGTCCATCATGAGTCTGATTATTCCCTCCTGAGGACAAATTCATTGTGTGTAATATCAGAACATAGTGGTTCAGAAGCCAAAAATAACAAAAATTTCAAAGGATAAGGCAAAAATATTTATGACTGACTCATCAAACAGCTTCCCAAAGATGAGATTGTTTCTCCATTGCTGGAAATAATGAAAACATTATTCTTTGTCTTCCTCAAAGATATGCTATCACTCTGTTAGAAATAATGGGTCAGCACAGAAAGTATTGCTTAAGCGTCTGAGATCTGGGATACAGAGGAGATCTGATCTGGTGATCTCAACAGATCTGTCAAGGCTTAAAATGTACCCATCTATTAACATTGATTTTTAGTTTTAATATAAAATCAAGGTACTTAGACATTTTTCTGCTTGAAATAATGGACTTTTAAAGGATGCTGGTGGCACAAAATAGATAACATTATAACAACACCAAGCTGCATTTGAAAGCAAGAGTCCTCCACTGATATTTCTGTTGAAATAACTATAGAACAAAATGGGAATAAAAGTCTTCCTCCTTATCCCCTAGAATAACTAAAGTCTTGGTATTTTTAATTCCTTAAGATTAAACAGAATAACTGAATAGGAAATGGTTTCAACTCCATTTCTTTTTTTGCTTTTATAATAGAAATACATTCAAGAGAATGTATGTGTGGATGCATTTTAAATGAGTTTGATTTACTCAGATTTCTATTTGATTGCATAAGTTAACAAGCTTTTAATATGAAGTCAAATCTTTTCCTGATTCTAGAAACTTGAATATTGTTGCTTTTGTAGTTGGGCAGTAAGGGTATTAGAGGACACTGATTAACTCCCCCATGAATCAATAACCAGACTTCTACGGACTTTGTGAATTCAGAGTTGTGATGACTGAAGAATGTGACTAATAAATTTTGCAATACAGAAGAGAAAATTTTTAATATATTAACTCATAGATGTTTGGGAAGGAATTGGGGCACCTTGGCATGGTAGAAGTGTTTGTGTGAGTTCTGGATGGTAAACTAGTGGGTTTTGTCTTTGTGTGTGCATGTGCACATCAGCATTTGCGTCTATGCACATGTGTTTGATTTACAAAGCTATAAAGTGCAAGTGCCAAAAATACCAAAGTACAGATGCAGTTATGTCTTCTAGACTTCAATTGTTTTTCAACTTTGTAGAATATTTTCCATATTAAGTACAACTTCTGCCTTGTAACTTCAATAGTTTGCTATAATATAGTATTTCTTTCTCTTGAGGTTCTGGGTCATGTGTGTGACAGTGAGAGCTGAGCTGTTGCATACTGAGGTCTTTTGAATATCTGACACTCCTTTAGGGCATAAAATTGTACCGGAATCTTTTTCAAAGTCTGACTTGAATGTGATCTGATCTCTTTTTTATAATAGAGATGTGTATGCCCATCTTGGAGAGGGATGTGTTCCGAAGGATGTCTGCACTAGACATTTGTAAGAGACTTAAAGATCACAATTGCCTTAAACATTGTCAAGGCCACAGAAGAAACTTGATGTAAGATAAGCTACCACATCAGGAACTTTAGACAAGCACAGAAGAGAGGATCTTGCAACAGGAAGGTGCTAATTCCAGGCATAGTGGAGGTGAGGTTTGTTTAGCACAATCTTGGTTAATGCATCCAGAAAAAAATTCTCACTGTGACAGACTGGGAAAGGAAGAAACTGCTTATACTCATGCAATCTCAAGTTATGGGAACAGCATCTGCACCTTGTGGGTACCCAGATCTTGGCCTGTGTAAGGATGATACCCCAGAATAATGACTTGGGGACTCCCACCACTAAGAGAACCAGAAGAAGAAGAAGGACTAATGGGATGCCCTTTGATCCATGAGTGATGATATCTTTGTATTCAATCTGTCCCTCTTTCATTCTCTTTCTTTCTCCCTGCTGCCTTCCTATTTTTTTTATCTCTACCTGACATTTATTGTTAAATAAAATCCATACTATTGACATTGTCTATGGTCTCATGTGTACCTTCTTTCAGGCAGAAGCATCTCTCAATACTCAGATTTTAACAGCAGTGAATCACATGAAATTTTTTGCAGAAAGCTTCCTTGTGAAGGAGTATTATTTTATTAATAAAAACTGCACACTGAGATATAATGATAGGAGGATGATTTAAGATGGCAGAAATCCCCAACCACCTTTTCCTTGCCTTTGACTATCTGTGCTGACATGGCATTTCTCCTTCCTTTATTAGTGGGAGATAGGACAGTAGCATTACCCCTGCTTCAGGTCAGTGAAATCTGACCTGAAATGTTCTGGCAGAAAATCTGTGTGTTGAGAAATACCGACCTACTGCAGGTCACATCTACCACACTGAGGAGAAGTATTGAAGAGGGGGAGTTCTTACTAATTTTGATCTAGCTGAATTGTTTATAAATGCGTCCACAGCTGAAAAAGAGTAGTGCAAACCTTGCCACTGAAAAATACCAGTTCGTAAGAAATCTTTGTCTGTATTATGCTGCAAATATATTCCAACCTGGGCCAGTATAAGTTGTAGGCTGACAAAACAACATGAACATTTTCTTGGAGCCTCAATGTGTTAGCTGTGCCACAGCATTAGATTTAATGTGATTTTATTTTTTGTTCTTTCTACATCTTTATATTACCACTTTTGATTTCTTCATTGTACTGTGTAATTTAACAGTCTCAGCTTCAGGCACAATTTATTTTGTGCTGAAATGTCAGCCCTATGTTAACAGCAATTAAACCATGCAACTGGTCAGGTGCAACAGCTTAGAAGAAAATTTCAGCTATGGAGATTTCCATGACAGACTGTCATTTATGGAGGGATTTTCACACCTAGGTATTTCTATTTAAATTTTTTGGAGATTGCGATGCATAGAATTGTGAAATATGGCTAAAGTAACTCATAGTATATAGAAGCTTGTTGATCACTCTAATGGGTTATGAATGAGTGTGTGAACTGTTTAACTATATCCAAGGCATTTATTTCTTTTAGCCACATTTTACTAACCTCTTCAGATACTGCATAGCTACATTTTGGAGAGAATTCATCATTATGTCATTATCACCCAGATTTATACAGATTATACATAATTATATCTATTGAGCACAAATTATTATGACCATTTCTACAAAATATATCATCTTAGTTTCATTTGAAGAATAGACTAAAAAACTGAGATGCATCTATGATTTCCCATTGATGTTCATAGCCATGGGGGGTGTTTGATGTGTTCAGAGATGTGTGCTCCAGGTAACATTTTCAATGAGCATTGGAGAAAAAAAAAAAAGGACAAAAAAAAAAAGCAGAGTTTAAAGAGCTGGGAGGTTTTGGACTGAAGGAATCTTAGCCATGTCTGGAGTTTGAGTGTCAGTCCACCCGGAGAGCAGATCTGCAGCTGATCTTGCACTGCAGTGACCATCTGGGCTCATGCTCCAGAAAGGGGTGAGGTTTCATACAGATCTGGTGAAACATCATCTGGTTTCATGGCAGATTCAAAGACTGACAGGCTTTAAGAGAGAAGGGACCCACCAATCCCTCCCTGGGCAGCCTCCTCTTCAGGCAGGGAATGGGGCTGCATCATCTCATTTTATCCAGGAGGCACTGCTGAAGTGCAGTGGAGCTTAGGAACTTGGAGTGCTGCTACATCCTGTTCATGCTCCATTCTTTGTGGGAGCAGAAAGCATCTGTAAACCACACTGGAAGAGTGATGTTCTGTGTATCATTGCATTAACTTCCCATCTTAAAACCGTGTGCTGAAAACCAGTTCTTTTTATAATAATCCATGTTTTGAATAAGAACTTATTTTCAGATGTTCCTGGCTTTCCAACGTAATACTGTATCTGAATCTTGCAGCCCCAGTTTAAACCAGACATTCTTTCTAGTACAGAAAGTCTCTCATTCAGTGTAGAGACATTGCTGAACACTGACAGATAATTGTAATCATCATGTCTTTTTCATTAATGATTTCTATGATTGTTAAAAAGCTAAAGTAGGGTAAACCATTCTTTAATTAAACTGTCAAGAATGTGAAATCAACTTCGGAATTTCAACCAAGAATTCATATGGGTGTGAAAACAACATTAGATTTCCTACAATACTGAAGCAATATAGAAGCATGATGGGAAGACCACTGACAGCATCTCAAACTAGGACATACTGTTGCAAAGCATTTGGGACTCTGCTCTTGTTTCTGTTATTGTTTAAAAATGTGACAAAATCCCTCCAGAATTAGAGTAAGGAAGGGACAGAGAGTCTGCTCTAAATAACAAATTTTTTTACCAGTATTTTGAAGTCTATGTGAGTTCCTCATTCTTTGTAAATTCTCCCAAGGTTAACCTAGCAACTCTATGGCACTAGTTTAAGTTAAAGTCTTGGACGTGGATTCAGAGTGTACAATGAAGTGATGGGAGGCATTAATGTGATTTGGAGGAAACATTACTCAATAATTCAGTGATGGACATTTGACTCACTATACTGTAAATATCAAAAATTACAAATCAATCTTAAATGACTATTTTTAATTTAATTCCTTCTGCAGACAGATTTTCTGATTGCCAGAAATGGTTGTTTTTGTAATAAAACCTTGTTCTGCTTAACATGTGTCTTATGAAATAGTAACTGATGATTTAGTTTGACGTGCTCTGAACAGTTTTAGTAAAAGTTCCCAAAATATTCCCAGGAGGATGTTACTGGACTATTGAAGGCTTCAAATGGCATTTTAAGACACTTAATAGTATGTACACTTAGGTTTAAAGGTTACATGTTAAAACAGCTGATGAAGAATAGAATGTTAATTTTACATACATTCTGATGTCAAAAATTTTTGAAAGCAACATTTTCCAGTCTCTTAAAGATAATTTTCTACCAGTGCTCTGTATATATAACAACCACATGTATTTGCAGCTGTTACTAAAGAAATAAAGAATACATTTTTGGTGTG
>VWZD01003610.1:0-10576 GCA_013396695.1 Sakesphorus luctuosus | reverse complement strand
ACATTGTCCTACAGGACAAAATCTACAGGATTGCCATAAAAAAAAAAAAAGAAAAAAGAAAAAATTGCCCTTTGCATTCTCACATACTGTTCACACACTTCAGTACCAGCCATGTTTTTTTTTCTAGTTTATCAAACGTTTTCCTCAGATTTTCCCCTCCTCCCTCCCCCCTTTTTTCCCCCCTTAGCAACCAGTACAGTGAATTTTATTGTATGTAAAAGCCTTGAGTATAACAGATGACTTGTGGATCTAAAATGACTGCAGCTATGGTTATGGCAAGAACTGGCTCAAGCTTAATTATGAAAAGTTAAACGAAATGTTAATAGAATTTTTATTTTTACAATTTCTATAATATACCTGTAACAGATTGGGTTCTACAGTTGCTGGAAAAGAGAGGCTGAGCACTGTAGAGAGTTCAGGAAACAGTATCTTTATTAACAGGAGTGACCAAATAGCAGGTACCCAAAGAGAAGGGAGAGAGAAGGAGGGAAACTGAAGCAATAAGCCCAAACATGTAAGCACCCCATTCACTACAGGGTTACTTACGTAAGGTTGTCTTACCAACTCAGGACACTCCCCCGAAAGCAGGGGCTACATCCTCTAGGCATTAGCAGACAGCAGGCTTCTCCTCTGTGTTTTGGGGGGAAAAACCACCAACACCAAGAGCACGAGCCCTCTCACCTTTTATTGAGGCTGCTAGGGATGTCTACATAGGGAGGTGAGGCCAGCACCATCACTCCCCCCGCCGACAGAGGTTTTTTCTTTAAGGCTCTGCTGTCTCTCTTCCTGCTTGCTCTCTCCCCCTCAGCTCTCCTCTAAAGGCTATTAACCAATAGGAGAGACTCAAGTAACTTTAGTTTAATGCAAAATCTGTCTTCAGGGACAAAGCCTTCACTCTGTCAGCTTTTGTTCCCTAGAACTTGGCAGGAAAAGATAAATCTTTTCATGGGTGGCATTAGCAAAAACACAGACTGAAATATGAACAGTTTTTAATTCCTGACACAATACCATAAAATATACAGACTGCACATAAATAAAAGATGTAAACCCAATAAAATGTGCTGAATTTTTTAGTGTATATTTTTTGCTATACATTTTTCTTTATAGCACTCTAATATATTTTTAAGAGTTTCATCTTAGTTATATTGCAATTCAATGAACTCAGCATTTCTTACCTATCCCAGTCATAAAATAGTTAAAATCTTCTTTACAATATTTTTTATAATTAAGAAAGTCTGAGCAGGATAAAATGAAATTCTTTATAATTATGTGTTACAAAAGTTTTTCTAAGAATAGCTAAGTTATGTTTCCACAATGGGAAAGCTGTCAAATGAGAATATAAAAGTGCTCATTGAGGTATGAGGTGCAGAAAGCACCACCTTCCTTTCTAAACTCCTTCTCAGAGAGGAGTCTAGGTGCAGCTGCATCCAATCTCAGCTCCAGACTTTGTCAATGGTTTTTAACTAAAGGATTATATAGGTGTAATTGAATGTTTATACAGCTTTGTTCTGCAGGATTAAGTATGGCAAATGAAATATTTATTTTAGATAAAAGCTATTTAAATTTACTATAATAATGATTACACTAAAATAGTGTAGTCAGAATTATTTACAACAGAGTACAGATAGCTGTAGCTATTAGTATAGTGCACTATTTTTTGAAGCAATATTGAAGCTATCATATTGAGGCTAGNTAAAAGATGTAAACCCAATAAAATGTGCTGAATTTTTTAGTGTATATTTTTTGCTATACATTTTTCTTTATAGCACTCTAATATATTTTTAAGAGTTTCATCTTAGTTATATTGCAATTCAATGAACTCAGCATTTCTTACCTATCCCAGTCATAAAATAGTTAAAATCTTCTTTACAATATTTTTTATAATTAAGAAAGTCTGAGCAGGATAAAATGAAATTCTTTATAATTATGTGTTACAAAAGTTTTTCTAAGAATAGCTAAGTTATGTTTCCACAATGGGAAAGCTGTCAAATGAGAATATAAAAGTGCTCATTGAGGTATGAGGTGCAGAAAGCACCACCTTCCTTTCTAAACTCCTTCTCAGAGAGGAGTCTAGGTGCAGCTGCATCCAATCTCAGCTCCAGACTTTGTCAATGGTTTTTAACTAAAGGATTATATAGGTGTAATTGAATGTTTATACAGCTTTGTTCTGCAGGATTAAGTATGGCAAATGAAATATTTATTTTAGATAAAAGCTATTTAAATTTACTATAATAATGATTACACTAAAATAGTGTAGTCAGAATTATTTACAACAGAGTACAGATAGCTGTAGCTATTAGTATAGTGCACTATTTTTTGAAGCAATATTGAAGCTATCATATTGAGGCTAGTAAAACAATTGTTAAGTAAAGATTGATCTCACTCACCCATACCAATGACCACGGCAAATCTCTTTCACACACCTTGAGGGGTGTCCCCACTCATGGGAGGAATCTCTACACACATTCCAAGAAGGGGTATGTTGAAACACCTTACCTTTAAAACATGGGGCTGGGCTTTGATAGTGTAAAGTGGTTGACTGTCAGTCATATGTTTCCAAGCTGACTGTGTCAGCTTTGAATCTTTAGGTAAGTTATCAGTACTATTGATTCCTTTACCACGTATTTTGTCTGCTGCAACTTCACTAGTGCCAGTTTATATCGGGAAACATTGTTCTTCCTCAGGATCTTCAAGATTGATGAGTTATGCTGGTTTCAACATTTCAGCATCAGGGACACCCCCTTGTCCATTTGCCACTTACAGCTTTGCAAGTGGGGTATGGTTCATGGTGTTTTATCCCCAGTCCACACAGAGCATCCTTCTACAGCTAAGCATTGCATGTGGACATAATCAATTATCCACAGTGGCACACCCCGGGGAATAACTGGAGAAAAGCTTTAGAGTCTGGATGTGTTTCACATGCTGAACATGTGTCAGCAGTGCCATTCCACTGTGAAAATGGTGGTGGGAGGTATAAAGAGAAAGGCAACTTGTAAAGCCCTGAAGTTATTTTTCTGCTCATTGCTAAGACCTCAGCTGCAGTAATGTGGGCTGTCTTAGCAAATACACAGCAAGAAAAATATGGACCAGTTGCAAAACATTCAAGGAAAAAGTGAAAATGAACAGAAGTCTACAAAAGCATGGTACGGGTGGAAAGGATTAAACACAGTGAGATTACCTTCACAGGAAGGCTAAAGGAGGATATAGTAATTTCCAGGTTTGTGAAAGCTGCCACAGACTGACAGAGAATAACCTCTCCATGTCTATGGGCAGAAGAATAGGAAATAGTAATCATCAACAGGAAAGAGTGATCTTAAATCTCACCAGTGAATAATTGTAGTTGGGCATTATGAAAAAAAATTCTGGTAGTACTGGTGCCTGGGTTAGGTTGCATGGGGAGGCTGTGAATTCAGCATTGTGGACATACAAATTAATTGTCAAGCATCTTTCAGGAATGACCTGACTACTGTGATGCTGGACAGAGATCAACAACATCTTTTGATCATTACTGGCCTATGCTCAAGATGGTTGTGGTTGCTCATAATTGTGCATTTTCTGGCCTGACATAGATGGAAAAACCCAAGACTGACATAGCTTATTGTTGGAAAGGGATCTCTGAGATGTAGCTTTGTTGTTACAGGTTTGGATTCTGGGTTTGTATCAGCCATTCTGGTATAAAAACAGAACTACGCCATTAGCTCATCCTCCTTGTCTTAAGGTACAGTATCAGATTTTGTTGGCATTGTCCCTGTTTCTCATCTTCCTCAAACTATTCAGTATACGATAGAGAAGCGGTCCTGAATTCCCAGCTTTTCCATGCAGCAACTCTAATCCTGGAACAAATAACATAAACAAACAGATCTATTTATTAATATTTTGCAGGCATTTTGTCATTCATGTCCAGTCTCAGACCTCTTTGACTGCTGTTTATCTTTCATAAGGGCAACTTTCTTTCTGTTCTTGTTTTTAGCAAAACCAAATCAAGGTCTCAAATTCACATTTCTTCTTGTTTATTTAAATAAACATAAATAGGTAAATAGATGAAAATAATAAACACTAAAAATCTAGATGTTATTTCTGTTCTTTTATCTGTTTACATTAGCATAAATTTATTTACAGGAAGTCACTCTTGATTTATGTAATAAATGAAAATCAAGCATTTGTAGCACTAATTAGTCTACATTTTTGTAGTGGGAGAAAGGACTATTTTGTTCACAAGTTAAATTTAGAGGATATTATTTAAGTGTCTCTGTCCATCGTTATTTAAGTGTAATTATAGCAATAATTTAATATGCCTCTCATTTATTCTTTCCCTACTTTCCGTGTCATTTCATCTCAGTAAAGAGACAACACTTTGTGCTGTTTCTTGCAGATTTTCATGCTGTTATATTTATCTTGCATTTGCTCGGCTACATTATAATGTCACTCATCTGTCCATTTCTCCTTGCTTTAAATTGAAAGGTGCCAATTGTTGCAACAAACATTTGAAAATATCCATTCTTGTTCCATCATATTACTTCAGTGCATATTTCCTACTCTATCACAGACATGACCTAAAATACAACTCCAAAATACAAAGGTGAGACTCCTGAAAGCATTTTTTCACCCCGAGTATTCAGTAAATGACATTCCTCAGGTTGCTGGGAAAAGAACTTCAGAATTCTGTTTTAGCCTCTTTGGTGGTGCAGCCAATGCCACAGACAGCCTGATCTGTGCTGTGACACAGCAAAATGCAGCTCTGTGGTCCCAGCTGCCCAACTGGTTTTGCAGGTAATGACAATGTTAAAATAGGGTTTGGAAATGAGTTTTTACAGTACATGCTAGCAAAATGGGCTGACTGACGCTGGCACAGCTCTGAGATTAATGGAGCCATGCTTCAGTGCTGATGCATAATAAAATCCTGTCAGCTCAGTGACAGTGTAGGCAAACCAGCAATTAGATGAACATAGATGAACATAACTACAGAATTGCTAAACACAGTGTTACTGCACCCAGAGGGTCCCCAGCAGTACCTAAAATCATGGCCTGCAGGTGAGTTGCACAAGGAGATGCTTTGGAATTAAACTCTGGCATCACAGTCTCTGGAACTAATTTAATTCTCTCCTAGCACAGAAGAAATTAGAGTTGACTTTGAAATGTGAATAATGTTGATTTGTCAGGGCTCGGGGTCAGAGCAGGTCAGTGCTTTTGGCTGTGGAGCTCTGCAGGTTTTCCTCTGGCTCTGGGTTCTGCTGGTGTGGGCCTTCAAGCCATAGCACAGTTGACATTTTCCTTGGGGTAATGGGGACATCTCCTTGGGGATGAGTGCAATCAGACTGAGGACAGGCTTTCCTTTCCTCTCCCACAGCAGGAGATCATGGAGGGAGACACAGCTGGGGACATCCAGGGCACATGGTGTTACCTCTGGCACAGTGGGGTTGACAGAGGCATGTTGACCTGCATGGCTCCTTGTGATAAATATGTGGAAGCTGTAAGATGTGTCTTACCCATGGCTTTAATGACTGGCAGTACCAGAGTACTGCCAGCTCTTTAGAAGCAGTTGTGTAAAAGTGTTCCATGAGACTATTTGTAGGTGGACTGTCTGAGAACAGCATTGTCAAGTGTCAAGCATTCACAAAGTGGACCAAAGTGAATTGCAGTTTTGCCTGCGAAGGCTTTTGTCTTCTAATGGAGAACATAAAAACCCCAGATGAATTCTGAGAAAGAAAACCAACACTGATGTGACCACTTGCTGAGGCTGGTAATAGGTATGTGCTGGAGGCAGAGCTTCTTCATGGAAAAGATTCTGGGGGGAAATTGCTATGTGCGTGTACACTGATATGGTTTATTTATTGAAATGTTTAGATGAGCTTTACTCTAAAAAAAAAAATACGTAACACACTATTGAGGAACTTGCTTTACAAAGTTAAGTGCAAAAAGCTACAGAAGCACATAAGATTATCATAGTAACACTGGCGCCACTGGTTTATGTTCTACCTTTCATCATTTTAGAGGAATACAGTCCTTGGGGGATACATGTGAATAACCCTATTTACTGTCTTTTAAAATAGGTTAAAACAGTTCAAGGTGATTATCCTTACAATTTTATTTGCCCGGCATTTAGCACTTCTACTTCAACACAATTTCCTTATGTTTTGCCCCAGCAAAGTTTGGCTCTTTACTGTACTTTTAAACTATAGACAGTAAAGTACATCAATGGAAGAAGAGAGAGAATAATCAGTACTGCCTTCTGATGTAGGAACTTGTGTTAAAAGAGGAGTAATTGACTACTTGTCAATTATTATTCTGCTCTTCAATGTGTAAAAAGTGGTAAAATATGACTCAAGTATCAAATAGTGCCACCAAACTGGTTAAACTGGGGACTGGACTGCCAGCCTTCAGGTTGTAGATGTGGATCTTGTCCTAATATTGCTGAGCCAAATGGCTCTAGTACTTACTGGAGTATTGTCTCCTTTCTTTTTTAACAGACAAGCAGAAGGTCAACCTGGCTTGTCTGTTTTGGAAATCCAAAACGATTGGTCTCTGCTAGTATCTCCTACCTTGGAAATCCCACGTGCCTCCAAATGACTCTGTTGACCTTCTTTCCTTAAAAGGATGAATCAGCTATGGAACCATTTGCTTTATTTTTCATAACAAAATGAGAATCCTTTACAACCTGGAGTCCCCTTCCTCCCACTTATTTCTGAAACAGGGGACAAAAATCCTGCTGAAAGCTCCTTGCAAGGACTGGAATGGAAGAAAATGTGAAATATTTGTTTGTACACAGGGAAAAGGCTTCATGAACTGAGAGTGAGATCCAACTTCCCAAGTCTGTGCAGGGATTTGAAAGTGGAGAGCAAACTGAAGGTTTGAAAAGGGGACCTAAATCAGGGAGGTGTAGAAAAGAATGACGTTGTCAGAAGAGTGAAGTAGGAGATTAGGTTTTCAGCAGTGTTTTAATGCTTCATAAACCTGAGGATGCTGAGCAATGTGACCCATGTGAAATGGAAGCAGGAAACTAGTTCTGCTGTGAAGGTCTTGAAGGCCGTCCAAAAAGACAAGGTGGTTGAAACAGGTTATTGGGTTTCTCTGCTCACCCCAGCCACAACACAGAAGTAATATAAAAATGTAGAGGTGACTTGTTCTGTGGTCTGAATCAGAAGACATAATAGAATATTATCAGAGTTTAAGTTGCTGATCACTGACCAGCTAATAGAAATGAACAAAGAGTAGAAAACCGTTTTACAAGTATTTGTTTGACTTTGAAAATCAACCTTGATTTAGTTCAATATTTTATTCTTTCATCTTCTCGCAATGTTTGAACATTCAAGTTGCACTAGTAAGGATATGCAGAAAGAGCAGAGTTCAAGCTCAGATTTTTAGCTGTCCAATTTAAATTTTGCTTTTGACCATTCTAAATTCACAGCTAGTAGCTGCATTATAATTGTTCAAGGTTTTTTAGTTCATGAAATAAAATTGAGCTATTTGTTAAAACTACAAGAAAATAACCAAAGCAGTGCTGGTGCTGCCTAGCTTTATAATACAGACGAGGGCTGGAAAAACCCACCACCTGCAGCAGGTAGGAAGAACTTGACTGATATATTGCTTATCTACTGCAATAGTGTTTGAAGTTCTTAGCAGGCCTCTTAGAAAGCATTCTTCCTATGCTTCATGTTGTGCAGGAAGGTAAGAAGGTCCTGCAAGCCAAAGAGTTGCACAACATAGATTATTTTGTAGGGATTATGAAAAACACAAGTAGTATTAATAGTATGCAAATGCAGACATTGTGAAGGGTGACATGTGAAGGTAAGAGCAAAAAAATCCTCTTCAGGTAAAACTCAGGAGCAAGTTCAAGGTCAGAAGTTGTAGCAAATGGTGAAGTTATTAAAATACGTGGGAAGATAAAAGATAAGGAGAGGCAGGTTTGTCAGCTGGCACATTTCCCCTTTGGGCTAAAAGAGTTGACATGAAAAGGACAACAAATTAGTGGGAAATCAGCAAAGGGAAAATAAAATCTAGAGGTTTGCTTCCAGCATTGGCAGTTCATTTCAGCAGCTTCTTTCTCGCTGCTGCTTCTGTTCTCTCCATGTAAGGAGGAGTTAATGGGCCCAACATTCAAATTAAACCTCATGAGATGTCTGTGGAGGGATCTGCAGAAAACATACTTATGCATAGGTAAATGTTGTCTTTCCCTGTTCTGGTGGTATCCTAGGCTTGCACTGATCTACAGTACATCCTTTTGAGGCAGATATTTTTACTGGGTGTTTTGGATGTTTTTTGCTGTTCACAAAGCCCAAGTCGGTCACTGTGACCATCTCTGTTACCACAGTGCAGCTAATAATAGGATCAGTTTAAAATAAATAGTCATTTTTGGTCAATGTCTGGACAACAATGTCCTCAGCTGGTGGCCTTGGTTTTGCTGAGCTTTCTACTACTGACTTTTGCCAGGAAGTTTGTCTCAAGCACACAGCATGTCCTGGTTCCCCTGAAGTCCTCTATGCTGTGGGTCCATTTCAGCAACTCAAGGCAATTAATTTATTTCAGTTTATTCCCATGTTGTTCGTGCTGGAAACCTCATCTGCCCATGCTTCCACCCTCCACTCAGACCTTACGGCTTGCCAGGACTGTGGAGATCTGTGTGTTTATCACCTTACTTGTAGATTCAATTTAGGAAGAGTTAAGTGTGGCTTAATGATGTAGAAAATATGTACTTCTATATATATGGCCAATATACTGTTTGTTCATGGAACATTACAAATATTGCACCACTTTAAAAAAATCTTTCTTGTGGGATGAGCAATAACAAAGATTCACTGGTCTTAGAAGGAAAACCCTTTTCCATAAGAAATCTGAAAGACAAGTGTAAAAATCTCTTTCTTCTTATCAGATAACACCTTAATGTTGGCTCCTGTGAGGATGACTGCTCCCAGGAGAGGGGTCGTTAATTTTAACTGGATTATGCAGGATGAAGACCACTTGCAGTTACTCCTGAATTCACTAAGTTGTGTGGCTCCAATAAAATGAACCTGAATATCCAGCTATACAGAAATTATTCTTTACCTGCCTCCTGTAGGCTGAGTCATAGACCGTAAAACTAGAAAATCAAAGATAATATGTTTTTTTATGTGCTTCTTTTTGTTATTCCTCCTCTTGATACACTCTGTCCCCCCTACACAGTCACCAAAAAGAGGAACATTATCTCCATGACCATTTTGTATCTTTGACTGAATTAGCAGAAACTCCTGCTAGTGCTTTGGGGTCTCTTGCTGTTTGAGATTCCCTTTGGCCACACCACTTCTTCTTTAAGCCTTTAGAATTTCTCATAGTTTAATGTGTGAATGTAAAATGAGGCTCTCTATTTTTGCTCTTTCTTTAATTATTTTTATGAATATTCTCATATATCATAAGCCCTACAGTATTCACTCAAGCTACCCCTCATATGAATTATGTTGTCAATTGTGTGGGTAATAAAATGATGAATGTGTCACAGAGAGCATAACTTCACCTTTGAGTTTTGCTCTTGCTGCAGTACATCTTTAAATACTGGAAATCAGAGGGAAAATATGTAGCCTGGATAAAGGAATAAATGGGATTAGTCATATGGGAACAGGGCTCAGGTGTGGGGTTCAAACCTAGCCTGTAAGAGCAATACTGCTGACCCCAGACCATCCAAAATCACAGTAGTGGCTGGAAAATATATGTAGTCATCTGAGGTTATTTTATTTGCCTTCTGCTTTTGAACTCTTTGTGCAGAGTCTCCATGTTTGCACTGATTTCATATCTACAAGCTTCTCTCTGGAGTCAGGAGGGATAGAAACTTGAATTCCCATTAGAAAAAAAATATAGATATGGAACTTCACACACAATCTCTTGGAACAACCACCACTGGAAATCTCCAAACAGCAGGAGAATTCTGATAAATTCTTTAGATTTTTTGCTACTGCAAAAACTGAAAGATCTGGTGAGAAGTGAAGACTGAAGGCTGTTTCTCCTCTCACCTTTATAGCTCATTTCATCAGATAGGTTTCCAGAAATTCCATTAATTAAAAAACAACCTGTCTTCATTTACCCTTTGTCCCCAGAAGAATTAAAAAGAAAAAGAATGAAAACCGTCTGAACAGGAAAGCACAGAAATTCCTCCATCTTCCCCTTTATGGCGGTACACTGGAACAAGAGCTCTATGGCATATAGGCCATTTTATGAGATCTCCTTGTCCCTTGCAAATGATCCCCAACTTTGCAGAGATTTCTGGCATTTTTCTCTCATCACTAATGAGAAAAGAATGCCACCAAACTTACTAAAAAAAATAACCTTTTGTTTAAAGTGTTTTGCTCCAGATGGGTTATTTCTACTTTTATGAGTGCTATACTGTGATTTATACTATGATGTAAACACAGCATAAATAAAATCTATAATTAAAAGCATAACCTTGTAAGAGCAATATGTTCCAGTAATCTTTCAGTAAAGTTCTGACAAATACAGTACTATTTGAAAAATATTTCTCACAAATGACTGCTAATTTTCAGGCACTAAGAGTTAGCCTCGTCTCTTTCTGGTGATAATAGATTTTTTCCACAACACTGTTGTAGTTTGGGAT
>VWZD01003593.1:0-21020 GCA_013396695.1 Sakesphorus luctuosus | reverse complement strand
TCAATATTATTGACATTTATTAATATCTAATGAACATGACAGTGATTACACGCTGCAAGAATATTTCTAAATTCCAACACTTTAATATGTATTCAAAAAAATGAAGGGTTAAAACCATATTAGTGGCACATTTCATAAATATGATGTTTAAAAGGATCTTTCTTGAATTTTGTTATGGGGGAAATATATTTGATTTAACTTCTCTAACACAGAAATTCGTAAAGACTTGCAAATTAAATGAAAGTAAAAGAATTCTAGAAATTTATATACATCTTTATATATACATGCACGTGCATAAATATACATACATGCAGATACATACATTTTCACACAGATTAATGAAACAAAATATTTTTTCTCTAATATTAATTTATAAAAATAAGCAACATAATCAATGGCACAGCATAAAAAGTTTTATATCTACCAGATAAATGCAGAAAAAAGAATTGCAATAATAAAAAAGTAGGAAAGCAAAACTACCTGGGGGGAAAAAAGTGACTTAAATAGGTTTAAGATTAAGAGTTAAAAATAAGAAAATATTCCCAAGTTATGCTGTTATTATTCCAAAAATTAAACTTTATAATTCAAGATTTTAGCAATTAAGTTTACTAAGGAAAAAAAAAACCACCTGGAAACGTAAAAACTTGTGGCAATGCTTCATTAGGCATTAATAACTAACTTTATTTTACTGTCATATTTTGGACTATTTATGTCATTTTTAAGCCAGTTTTTGCATTGCATTATCACGGGTTTCAATTAAATACTGAGAAAATATTACAATTATTTCCTTTACTTTTTATTTAGTCTTGATACCTGGCTTCCAGAATTAGGTTACTTTTAAATGCAACTGTAACACTAAATTTTCTGGGTTTATGTTTATTTTCAAGATCAGTTCAATATTCTTAGGATTTATTTTGCCCAGTCTCATCAGAATGCATCTCAGTTATTTTAACTCAGGAAGTTCATTGGTTTATAATTTCACAGAATAAGAAACTTTGTTGTGCAAAACTATATGGTACTTTTAATGGTTTGAAAAGACATTTAAACGATCTATGGTGTGTATTCTAAAAGCTTGTATTTTTAGGAACATTATTATAATTCCCACACCAGACTTGTTTGAGCAACATTTAGGATATTGAAATATATATACTTTTATGTGAAATCAGTACATCAAATGACAAAAAAAAATCTAAACAAAAACAACAAACAAAACCAAACCAAACCCAAATCAAAACATATGAGAAAATAAGAAACCAAAACTTGATTAACTACTCTTTCTGTATGCAGTTAAAGCAAACATTGTGCAGAAAGCCAAATCAGACACAGATCAAAGCAGAACAAATGCTTGATGACTATGTTTAATTCAGCAATACAGAACAAGTACCCACATGATTCACGTGTCATTACTTTCTCCTAGAACAGTTGGATACATATAATCTAGGCAGCAGTGGAAAACCTTCTAGTCCATATGATCACATCTGTCCCTTTATTCATTCTCAAATAAGTGGGTATTTGCTACACTGAAGATGCATAGGTCACTTTGAATTATAACATAAAGGAGTAAGATGATTGTAATTTCAAGTTTGTGAAATAACCTTTCCAATTCCAGAGAGATATAAAAGCCAAAAGGCACAAAGTAATTATGGTATTAAGTTCATCCAACAACTATGGGTTATGTCAGAACTATAATTCAGAGCAATTTTTAAAAATCTGAATGCAGTAGTGAGCTAACTGTAAGGACATTTTTAAGTAATATTTCAGAACCATGCTGTTTTCTGTTAAAAAAAAGGAAATTTTTCATGTCATAATGTTTGTCAATCTGTTTTGAATTTTCTGAATTTAAAGAGCATTATGATTCAAGTTGTAGATGCCCCATCCATGGAAGTGTTCAAAGTCAGGCTGGATGAGGCTTTGAGCAACCTGATCTAGTCAAAAGTATTCCTGCCCATGGCAGAGGGATACACTACATGATACTCAAAGGTCCCCTCCAACCCAAACCATTCTGTAATACTTAGTATGATTGTAAGCCTTGTGTTAGCAGACAAGAAAGCTAGTTCAGTAACAGCAGTCTTGAAACCCACAGTAAAATCGAATTTCTCCCATGGCATTCAGCTATATCATCACAGTTCAATGGAAGCACAACAGTGCAGCCTACAACAGTGGCTCCTTTGTAAACCTCTCGGAGGAATTCTGACAAAATTCCTGGCTTGTCTTCTTGCCTCCTGTCAGAGCAAATTATGACTTAAAAAAACACAACAAAAAAACTCACTGCAAAGAATCACACACAAAAAAATCAGGAGTATATTTCTCAATAAATGCTGAATCAAACTGGGAAGACACACAATTAATATTATAGGACTTCCCAAACTAAACCATTGATTGTTCTATCTGCCAATCTTCACCTCTGTCTGTAAACATGAGCAGGCAGCTATGCTGTTTAAAATTTACGTGGAACTTCATCTAACTTACAGTTTCTTTCTATTCTTTGATGTTAATACTAAAGTACAAATGAAAAAGAGACCATAATAGTTCTATTTACAATTAAGTACTGAGTAAAAAAAGTGCTAAGAAAAAATAGTGTGAAGTGATTTCTTAAGCTTAATATAATTCCAAATATTAAACATACATAATTTGTTTAAAGTATCTGGAAAATAAGTTTAGCAGGCATTTCAGAGGCACTACAACTCTATGAAAACAACAACATATTCACAAACTGTTTGATGAGACCTCTGCTCTGTGTTACAAGCTGGAGACAAGCCCTCACCATACTGATGAAAATATTGATTCCTTAGGACCATTCTTTGATTTTGCTTCTAAAAAAAGCCAAAACTGAACAAGAATTCATACTTACTATAAGTATTTTGTTAAGAATCTATTACTTAGAGTCTAAAAAGGGAAATTTTTTCACCATCCATGGAGAAGTGCAAAGCAAGCAACTTACAGAATATGGAGTATTTTCTTTAATCTTTAGATACATCCCTTTATTAACAGTTTGTACTGTTGACTGTGTTGGAATTAATTCACAGTGACTCATATAGTGGGTGTTTTAGATTTTTGAACCAAAATACCGTGGATAACTCACCAATGTTTCAGCTACCGCCAAAAAGTGCTTGCTCAGTGACTACAGACATCTACCCTAAAATGTGATGAATGATGAATAAAATACCAAAAATCTTTATGCTTTTTTAGAAAAAAAACTTGTTATAAAAGTTTTGCCAGCACAACACCAAGCCCTTTGGAATAGAGATAATGACATCATTTGAGCAATTCAGTTCTAAAAATTTAGTAAAAAGAAAAAAAAAAAAGAAGTTGGCTATTTGAACATTTTTTCATTTAATAATCATTCATTTCAAAAATTCATTTCTTAATTGAAATTATTTTGAAGATTGTCTTCATAAATTCAATAATTATAACATTATTATTCGGCCTCCAAATAAAAAAAAAGGAAAGATAGCTTCTAATTTACTGGCAAAAAAATTGATATAGAATTGATTACTATTGACTACTCTGTTTCAAGACACAGGACATTGGCCTTTTTTGTATCCAGAAACAAATGCCTGGCCTTCCATAAAACATCTTCTCTTTTATCTGTCTTTCTTCCATTTTATTCTTGTATTGACAAGCTGAACACAAATACTATGAGCAATGGTTTGTTCCTAATTTATATTTTGTGTGTATGAAAGTGTAGATGATATCAGAAGCATTCAAGATCATTAATCATTTTGACAGAAAATGCCAAACACAAGGCACAATAACAATACATAAACTTTAAATCCAATGTAAGTGGTCAACAGGAACTTCTACTCTCCACTTGTTTGAATTTCATTATTATAGCATATGAATTAAGCACGAAATTAACAAAGGCTTGATATTTATGGGGAAGAAATTGCTGATTAAGTCATTCTACTTTAATTTTCAAAGCTAAGGAGAAAATGTATTGACTAGAAAATAATTTATTCCTCGTATTATAGCTTTTCTCTTCCCTCCACCAAACACTCAAACATAAACATTATTTTCTATTGCATGAAAACTAAATAGATTTTTTTTTTAATTTATCATGCTGTGCAAGTTCCTCTTTACTGATAATTTACCAATTTGTTTTCAGTATACTGACACTTCCAGAAATGTATTAAGGAAATTTAACCTGTCTTGACGACCATGCCTGCATTCATTACTATTCTTATGGTTAAAAATTTATTAACTTCAACACAAAAATAACTTTTTTCATCCATTGCTCTGACTCAGCTTCTAAACCCTCTCTTCTTTAGGTTCATACATAAATATTGGTTATACATATGCTAAATTCATAATTTTTTCTTATACCAAGGTAAGCATAGTTTGGACATAAAAAAATATAATGTGGTTACTAACAATGAATATGAGAAAACACATAATCAGTCCATAGTTATTATGCAATTAGCATCTCAAATACACTCATATTTTGCTATCACACAAATTAGAATTAAAAAAATAAAATATTTCAAATGCACAGTTATATAGATGTTTTCATGTGTAAACCTTTCCATGTGGCACATACTCTTCAATAAATTTTGAAAATATATATGCTTGAATAATAGAGACCCTTAAGTAACTATGCTACTTTTTAGAGATCTTGTTTTAAAAGTTCTCAACAGAACCAAAAACCAAATATTTGTGAAAGAATTCAGATCAAATAACACCCTTAAGCCATTAAAAGCTAAGTTTCTGGTCAAAGCTACATACATAGGCTTCCTCTACAGCGAGTGGAGAGTGCTAGGAACCATCAGAAACTGTTTCCTCTCAGTTATCTTAGCTATAATTTTAAAATCAGAAAAACTGTTCTAAGAGTATTTTGAGGATGTGGTTCTTGTATAGGAAGCCCAGGTTGACTGTACTCCTCTACATGGACCTACTTTTATGAAATAAATGTGGTCTAAGTGCTCTAACTACATTTACACAGTTTTGTAATCCAAGTATCACTTGGAAACTTGCATTGGCAAAAAAAAAAAAAATCAATTATTAGACATCTGAGCTGGTAAATACTTATCTAAATTTATACCCAGGTTTCCTAAGCTATTAATCAAAATAAAAAGCGGAAGCATTGTGCCCTCAATTTGAATTGTTTTCAAGTTTAGACTATGAAGTACAAATATATTAAGAAAAGGTTAAAAAATAGACTAAGGAGATAGGGAGAATATGAAAGTATATTAAAAATAAGAGGTGTATTACCATGCTTCTCCATGCTGTAAATCTGCAAGTCCATGGACAATGACTACACATACAAGCAAATGAAAGCAGCTGACCACGTACCCACACACCTTGGAAGAGGTGCACTCCATACTCGTCGTCCACCACCAAGACAAATAACCTCTGAAGCTCCTTCTAAACGATATCCAGATGAACAGGAGAATGTCAGAATATCTCCCACTCCAAAATTAAATCCTATTCTGTTACCAAATTGTGGGATCCCAGGATCTTCACAGGGTTCAAGATTATATTCTGAAAACAAGACAGCAAGTGAACTTCTACAAGTGAGAACAAGATGTTTTCTACTAGTCATATTTGTAATCTTGCAGTCTAGCAATTTCTGTAAATTTCCACCTGTCTGTCAATACAGACTCCATATTTCAAAACAAAATGAATGTGTGAATGTTAAACTGGCAATTTCACGACATCAAAAAGTATGAATAAATTCACCAT
This sequence comes from Sakesphorus luctuosus, assembly GCA_013396695.1. Classification (NCBI taxonomy): domain Eukaryota; kingdom Metazoa; phylum Chordata; class Aves; order Passeriformes; family Thamnophilidae; genus Sakesphorus; species Sakesphorus luctuosus. Next base: position 15,341 of record VWZD01003593.1, on the reverse strand, counting down.
GTTTTAAAGATGCATAACACAATATGATTTATCACTCTTGTAAGAGCCACAAAAATCTCCAAATGAAAATAATGGCACAGCAAAAACCTAAATAATTGACACTTCAGCTTATCTGGAATTTCACTAACTGAAATTAAAATAGTACTGTTTCCTTCCTTCATTTGATAATGTGTCTTACAGTTTACTGCCATCTTCTCCTGTAGCACAAATGTGTCCTGTAGCACAAATGTGCCATCTACAGAGGCATAAAGGTTTGCTTGCTTTGACATTATTATGCTTAGGAAACAACTAATAAAATGCAATTATTCAGTATGTGTAGTCAACAAAATCACTTCTGCCTTTAACCTTTTCTTTCCCTTTGTCCTAGTTCAGCAGGTGGGACCAGTTGTCACTGTGTGGGGGTGATCAAAGCTGTGTATTCTACCCCATCTATTCATTCCCAAGGTCAATGGCCCATTTGCAGCAGCTTCCCAGGGAGTCGTTAGCACCTCCACTCCCAGCCTGAGGGGGCGTAGGTGCTAATGGGCCATCAACAGTTCAAAAGTACCCCATGACTCACAGAGTTAATCACCCATTGTGTGAGTCCCCGCCCCGGGGGAGGGACTGGATGCTCCCTGAGGGTACAAAAAGGGGTAGGTAAGAAGACCTAAGGAATCTCTCATCGGACCCGGAGGAGCAGCAGGACCTCGACAGGAGGAGACCACCACTCTCAACGAGACTACAGCCANGACAGGAGGAGACCACCACTCTCGACGAGACTACAGCCATCACCTGCACCAACAGGTTTTTTCATTTCTTTTTGCTTTGGACTTGGGGGAGCCACACGGGTCTCAGCATAAGGCTAACAAACCCCTTTGGGTCTGTACCCCAGGGCACTGGGTTATACAGCTGGGTTTTGGGAGTTGGAAGCAACTTCCCTTTGTGTCAGTGTATTTACCGTATTATTATTGTTAAATTGTAGCTCTGACTTACAATCTCTCTCGTGTTGAGCTCATTTCTCCTGCTGGTTTACCTCTAAACCAGCACACCCTTATATAAAACACAAGGGGAAAAAAAGAAAAACAAAACAAAAGAAAACCACAAAAAACAAAACACCAACAACCTTTTTCAGGGGCCAGGTATTACAGCTGTTTCCTTACCAGAGAAAGAAATATTAAATCCTTCATATGATATTGAAAAATCTGAAATAAAGCGCAGCTGAGCCCTGAAATTTCCATAGAGACCAGCATTGATTGGTGAAGGAAGCTCTGAGCCAGTCAGACGTGCTAATGGCTGTGTGAAACTCCCATTCTCTGTTATTAGTAAGTAGTCATGGTGATCCTCCAGGTGAAAGGTGTAGAAGGTGAACTGTACTCCTATTAGAAAAAGTAGAATTAGATTTGCATATGACCCTACTAACATCAATGTAATTGAGCCAATGTTAAAATTCGTACATTTTATTACTATATTGTTCAGAAAGTCAAGATAATATAAATTTTCTAAAACTTTGCAACAGGTCTTTTTCTTTTGACACCAACTTTCACTTTTGCCGTTAGCTGCAAAATATGGATGTCTGATTTCTAGAATTCAAAGACATGTGCTTGAATTTTTGTGTAAAATCCAATGATGCTCTACATATGTTCAAAACTACAAACTGTTTATGGTGGAATGGGAAAGGTAAACCTTCCTTCTTACAGTCATCAGTATCCTTGAATAGCAGCAGAGAAGGGAAAGGTTATAAAATATATGACATTATATTCTAATGGCACATACAGTAACAGAAGCACTTCCACCCAATAAAGAAGAAGTCTTTTAATAAAATGTGGCACATGTCAACAGTATGATTTTTTGCAAACCATCAGATATATCCTGGAACACAATAGCAATAAAAAGACTTAAAGATCAAGACACACAATTAAATCACCTCTGCATTTCTAAGAATGAGACCATGATCTATGGGTAGAATGCACACAAAAGCCAAGAAAAAGAAACAGGAGTATCTGTTAGATAGCTGATATGATTGCTGAGCTCTTTAGTGTAATACTATTTTCAGTTTTGTCTTATCAGTAATAAACCAATAATTCAGGCTCTGTCAAATATATCTGATGATGTAATACTTAGGAAGATCCATTCATGTGATTGCAGATAAACATGGTAGATGAAGATCTTTGCATACGCTCATGGACAACAGATTTTTAATAGAAGACATAATTCAATCAAAAAGCAAACAAATACTTCCCCTTCCTAGAGTCCCAACACTGCACCACACTTCCCCCTCCCATCACCACCAGCCTCCTGCTTCCCAAACAGGATAACAAAATCCAAGATACATATACTGTGCTTGACTCAGCTATCTAAACAAAGGAAACTCTCTGGACTCTGAATCCCAAAGACCTGAGTTCGAGTCTCAGTGAGGACCGTGCCCTGGCAGTTAAATGCCTCCCTGACATCCGATCCCGTCAGATCTCGGATGCTCAGCAGGGTCAGCCCTGGTTAGTACTGGGTGCTGTAGACAGTCTGTAGGACTTCCCTGTTACTTCCAAGCTCGCTTGGCCATGGCAAATGGACCTTAGGACTTAAATGGTGGGGCCAGCTCTGCACACGCTGTGCCTCACCTAAAAATCCACTGCGCAGGCTGGAAGGGCACACCCATGTGGGGAGAGCCCTTCCCAAACCTTCATTCACAAAGTCTGGCCATACATACATACATACATTCCCCTTTAGTTGTTATAGGTCGCCTTTACTAGACTTCACATGCAGCTTTAGAAGCTCTCAGTGTGTCTAGTAGTGTTTTATTTTTTTACAATATTCCTGACATTTTCTGAATGGCATTAAATATTTGTTAGTGCTACTCAATTATACCTAAGAATTATAGCTTGTAAGGATATCTGGTATGCAAGGACAGTTGCTTTATGAACCTACTCAGGGACTTTTCAGTACAGGAAGCAAAGATAAGGAATGAGGGAAGAAATGAATGGTATGCATCCATGCACAAGCTTTAGTGAGTGAGATTTAGTGGAGATACTAACAAAGACTAGAACTCTTAGGTTTCTGAATGATAGAAAATTAAATATATCACTATAATCTTAAAGCAGTTCAATCAGAACTTAGTAACTGATTATAATGGGGAAAAGCATATTGTCTTGTGTGTCATGAAAATTAAATACTTTGGAGTATTTGAGAGAATATAATATGTGAGATTCTGTAAAATTAAAGGTGTGATTTTTTTTTTTTTTTAGATGGTAGTTGGAGACTGAAGAACTTTTGTGGATTTTGAGGGCCAATGAAGACAAGGGGGAGGATCATGCTAGGTAAGAGAGAAAAAAGTGCGGGAACAGAGAGAGGGTTATGCCTCTCTCACTAATCCCTGTGCCTAACCACTGTAGCTTGTCTTGTATTATTTTAAAACTCTGTTCCTAACCAGCATGACTTTTGTCCAGAGTGTGAGCATATGTGTGACCACTAGCGAACATTAGTATCCATTGGCTGGTGAGCATGAGATCCTGGGCCAACTGGACAAAGGGTCATAGGTCACAGGGTGGGCATCACCTGATAGGAGTGGGATCTCAGATCCAGCTCCTGGGTCAAGATATGGAAGGTTGTAGGAGCGCATGTATGTATGTATGTGTGTGACTGTCACTTCTAGCAAACTCCTTTTCCCATTAACCCAAATGGAGAAACAGGATTTGGCTGCCTGTGATGTTCATGTCTGTTTCAGTGCTGTTGATATTTCTGTGTGTGCCAATAAAACACATGCTTCTGTCCATGTCAGTCTGTGTGGCCAGCCATATATCTACATGTACACATTAGCATTTTTGGAATACATGCTTAGGCTTGCAATCAGCTGGATGTACAGATGGGATCAGTGAGAGAACTTCTTGGATCTTAGAGACCTCTATCTATGGAGACCCTCAAAAGAGAATGGAGAACTATTCAGCTTTTTCAAGTCTTGTCTTATAACTCGACACACATCACATACTTCCTCAGACTCAGGAAAACATCCTTACTTAGTAGCACTGATGTAGAAATTACTGGATGGGATTGTATTTTATGCTTAGGAAAAAAAATAAATAATCAAAACAATTTATATTGAATTTTAAAAGTCCTTAACATATCAATTTTATGAGCAAAGCCATTCCCCAGCTTCGATTATTCTTTTTATTTTTTAAGATTTTGTGACAATAAATTTGCAAAACTGACACATAGAATTTTAGAATTGAGATTAGGTTGTATATCTTTCAAGGTAATGTCAATAAATTTAGCTTTGGAATTTTTAAACTCTCAAATATCTCAGAATTTTTAACTTAGTTTTATGTAGGACACAGTGCTGATCTGCATGAAAAGAGAGCTCTTACAAAAACCCTGTGATATATACAGAATGAGACTGAAATTCAGGTCATATTGTGTTTACTGTACTCCAAATTAATTTTGGCCCTTTGTATGTATGGAAGCATACTGCAGCAATAAAATCAAAAATGCCAAAGAAAATTATATGATAGTAACCCAAAATAATGAAATTCCTGTGAATCACAGCTGAGCTTCACGGAGTATTGTTCAAACACCAAACTCAAGGTTTAACTCAAGGGAATGTTTCAATCAATTTTCCAGATTGCCATGACATTTCTAAGCAAAACCCAAAGGTATTTCCCAGCAGTAGCAGTACAATTTATTTTTCTTCAGAAAATATTCTAATCACATTAATATATGCTGTGTGACAGATTGTGTTTTCTCCAGGGAAGAATTTTAAAAGATATGCTCAGGTAGATTCCTTCTCATTCTGCCTCATGTGCCCCTTTCTTTATAAGGGGAATATTTTAAATCTGAAATGAAGACAGGAAGACATAACACTCTAAAATGTCGTTTCTCAGTATTACAATCCAGACTGTTGGGGGATGGGTAAATTAACTGTTCTATTAATAGATGGTCTAAAACTTACCACTGATACTCATTTTTTTTATTTCACCATATATTGAATTGCATGCTAATCACAGACAAAATACAACAATTATTGTCATGATAAATGTTTCCTTTCCTCTGCATAAATAATAGCAATTAATAGACATATTAGCTATATTTAAAATACATGCTCTATTCTTTAGCTAACAAATGTTCAAAAAATAAAAGAAAATTATATCTAGTTTTAATGAGCACTGAGGAATCATAATGCTGGTCCACACGGACATAAATAGTCATTTCAGAATTCTAAAACTTTAGATACACTTGAAAAGTAAAATTGAAACACGTAACTTTATATTGTATATTATGTTATTTAGAACAGCATGTAGAAATACAGAAACTGTTCTTCCCAACGATACAGCATACCCAGACATAAAATACACATCTTAACTAAATCTACACATTTCATTGCCTGCTATTATGTAATAGCAGCATGAAGTTGTAACATAAAAGTCATTCCATTTACTTTAGATACTTTTTCAAGTGAGATGACTCACAATTTGAAGATATATGAATTTGTCCATTAAATACAGAAGTAGCCTTACTCAGACATAGAAACTTACTGTTAGAAATTTGGAGTGCATTAAGTAAGCCTTGACTTACTGTCATAAAAGGAGAGCTATCTCCTTCATGCAGTACAAGAGGAAGAACTTGAAGTTTTGATATCTTCTACCAGCAAGTACAAAATAAGAGAATTCTAACACTATTTCTTACTCTGAGAAAATCCTTACTCTGTAGTTTTTCCAGCAGTTCTTTGAGCAACTACATCAAAATACCCAAGTCAAATTGTAATATTGCATTCATACTTAATGTTTTTCCTTAATAACATTTCTATACAATAATATAAAGCTTACAGAATCATAGATAATCTAGGGTGGAAAAGACCTCTAAGATTATTGAGTCAAACCACTAATCTGACACTGCCAAGACCATCACTAAAACATGTCCTTAAGTGCCACATCTACTCAACTTTCAAGTAACTCCAGGGATGTCACTTCCCTGAGCAGCCTGTTCCGATGTTTGATAACCTCTCCCATGAAGAAAGCTTTTCCTCATGTCCAGTCTTTGCCACTTTAATATCTTGTTCATAGTGAGGGGCCCAAGACTGAACACAGAATTCAAGATGTGGCCTCACCAGAGCTGAGTACAGGGGAACAATCACGGTCCTGGTCCTGCGGACCGCACTAGTCCTGATATAGGCCAGGATGCCCTTGGCCTTCTTGGTCACCTGGGCACACTGCTGGCTCATGTTCATTTGGCTGTCGACCAGGACTCCCAGGTCCTTTTTCCATTGAGCAGCTTTCCAGCCACTCTGACCCCAGCCTGTATGTTGCATGAAATTGAATCAAACAAGAATGTGACTGCATTAATATATGTGTGTGTGTGTGTGTATAAGTATCAGTGTATATGTGCTTATAAATGTCTATTTTTGCACTATTGTTGTCTTTCCCTGTGTATTTTATTTCTGTAAATTTGTTTTCTCAGGAGACCCTTTATATATGGTGTGGTTACAGCCCCACATGAATTGTCATAATGTTGAGAATTTCAGCTCTTATCTATCCCCAATTTTAAGTACTTCTTTAGCTCAGGTTTTAAGAAAAGAGATAAATAAAAAAAACCTGAACAACCCTACCCCTCCCCCCCCGCCCAACAAAACAAAACAAACAAAAAAACAAGCAAAGCTTCACAAAGTTTTTTCTTCATAATGCCACTTATAATTTAAGAAAAATCAAAGTGTTAATGAAATGTCTTTTAAGAAACCTGAAAAATGTGGCTTAATCTGAGCTGATGTTTACAGTAGAATTCACATTTTATATCATAAATTACTTCATGAAGTTAAACTCTTATTGATCTCTGCTACTTTCCTTCAATTCTCAGATTACAAAGCTTGTGCTGATTAATGCTATTAATGGTTTTTCAGACAGGGTCCAAGCTACAGTTTCTTTACACTTTCCATTAGTCTTTCTTGGTTATGCAGAAGAATAAAAAAATCACAGAAATTGATATGCCTGAATCTCTAAAAGCCAAGTATCATACCTAGAGGTAATAAGGCAAATGTAGCACACGATGCAGGATCAGTAATTTCAAGATGCTTTTTCACTGTGGATACTTAGAATCAAATTATATTGACACAATGGCATCACTTTGTAGTAAGAGAGATTATGGACATCTGGAGAAATACTTTTGAGAGATACACTTTGCCACTTTAACACTTTAAGGAGTTTTAAATGGCAAAACCAGTCAGAGGGATTTAACACCTAGATAAGGAACTATCACACTATTTTTACAAGATGGAATACGGGCATCACATATGAGCACAATTCTCCATATCAGAAGTCTTATTTTTATGTTATCAATAACTCTTACTTAGAGGAACACATCATCAACATACTTCATCACATTTTTCACACCCCCACAAAGAAGACTGATGAGATTCAGAATTGAACTTGCCTTCTTTCTTCTCCCTTTCATTCTTTCCTGTATTCTTTTCAGTGTTACAATGTAATTCTCCTTTTTGTGCTCTTCAATGCTTGCTCTATTTGTATTCATTTTATGACGCCTACCTCTATTTGTCTCTTTCTGTAACTTTAAATCTTATACCTCTCTAGCTCTTTCCTCTCACAGTACAAGAGTACTATGCAGTCACTCCCATATTTATTATAAAATATGAACAAAAACCTAAAAGTATGACCCATCTCTTCTCATCTAGTGCCAAACCCTTTCACCTGAAAGCAGCCAGGACACATTATTTCAAGGAAACTTTGCTATTTGGAAATACCAGCTTCCATTTGCGCCCATTTTTCAAGCTCTCAGAGAAGAGTTAAAGGTAGTATTACACCTTTTTACTGAAATCTGCTTCCAATGAATAGCCACCTCTTTCTTAAAAGCCTCCTGGCCTTCAGCTTCTGTGATCTGTCATTATATAATTCTTTCTCATTGACTTTCCATTTTGTGGGAAGCACAAGGGCCTAGTCCACTTACAGAAATCTAGGAGCTATTAGAATAAACAAAACCAAAAACCAGAAATGCAATTCTGAGTGTTTTGCTGCTAACCTAGGTCTACATCTATAGCACAGTGCAGTGGTTTTATCTAGGCTTCAAATTAGCAGGCTCAGAGAATCTATGTGGATTGGGAGACAGCTGTCACCTGACTGGGTAACCAAGGAAATATTTCATACCAGATGACGCAAACTTAAGATATGGGGCAGCAGTGGGAGGTGTTAGATCAGTTCCACCATGCCCGAGGTACAAGCCGGACATGGTGCAGCTCCTGTCTTGGAGTGGGCCTTGCTCCTGCTGCTGCCGCGGCTTGCCTTTTGTTTGAGTTCAGGGAAGTAGAAATATTTTGTTGTTACTCTTTCTGTTTCTTGCTAGGTGTCTTTTAGAGTATTGATAGATCTGAAGTAATAGACTTTGTATTAACTGGGGAGTGGGAGGTTATTTCTTATTACATATAACTTCTGTGTGTTATATTGTAGTTTTCTCTTCATTTTCTCTTTTCTGTATAAATACATATAGTTAGTTTCATCATAAAACTAGTCTTGAGGTTTGTTTTCCTCTCCCCCTTCTTCCCTTTTCACTCTGTCTTGGACAGTTGGTGTTTTGCCAGCTCAACCCAAGGCACACAGAATGATGAACTTCCATGTTTAAAAAAAAAAAAAAAAGTGGAAAAAGAGAAAAGGATTTATTTACCTTTTCCATGGGTAACATCCACAGTCCATGTGCAATTCAGTGAATTTGGATATAGATCAGGATAACCTGGGGATAAAATTGTTCCACTAGGTCCTCTAACATCTCCACCACACAGAGCTAAAAAAAAAGAAAATAACAACAACATTAATAATAACTATAATATAAACAATAGAAAAGTTAAAGAGGAGAGAAAATATAAGAAAATTTTAAAAATTCATCACTTTAAAACTACTTAAAAGTAGTTGTTCAAACTATTTAGCAATTTCAGCTATAACTACATTTTTACACATTATAAAGATGTTATTTTTACATAATATAAAAACACATGAATGAATAAACAATATATGTTTAATAGGCATAAGAAAATGAGAATCAAGCTTCCTTAGATGTTTTTTCATGTTTTCTGGAGACTTTAGGAAAGTCTTGAGGTCAGCAGAGATGAATGCATAAAATACAGAAGCCAAGGTGGTAGAGTTAAAATAGTGTGTAGTGGATCTCGCCATTGAAGAATTCCTTACTTAAAATATTTTTGCAAGAAAGCATGACATGCAAGTGATAATGACAAGTGCGAACAAAAGAATAAACCTTTCTACANAAATATTTTTGCAAGAAAGCATGTCATGCTTTCTTGTATATAATTATTTGGTATGCATTTATATCCATAATGCAAGTGATAATGACAAGTGCAAATAAAAGAATAAACCTTTCTATAGTTTCAATAGAAACTTTATAAAAATAATCAGTAGTTGAGCAACACAAAAATTAAATTACAGCTTGAATTAAAACAAAATAAAAAAAAATTAGTCATTATAACACTGGAAAAAATAACTTCACAGTTTGCCATTACAGTTTAATCGTCAATTTGGCATTCCAGAGCTTTTGAAATACAAAATTACTTGAGTTACTTTTAGTAATAAAAAGTCTTATACCTTATAATTATCATATATCAATAACAATGATTAATTCTCAGGACCAAGTAATTTATTACTTCATAGTTGTCTGAATATAGATTATCTCAGAAGGACATACTTTATAAGACGAATGAGTACTTCTATTTTTTTGTTTGTTTATTAAAGATTACAAACCTCTATTTCTTTATTTTTCTTAGCCAAATTATACATATTGCCAAAACTATTTTGTAGAAATATTTTAGGATAAAGGAAAATATTGAACTATGCTATTGTCACTAGAAGGTCAAATAATATAGACTGTTTTAATAAAACTGATTGCAGTTCTTCACATGAGCTGTCCTTCCAAAGTACTTAACACAAACTCTTCCTTTTCAGCCATAAGTAGTCAAGCTTTCAACCAATGTCCTTTCAGAATTTTTGTTGATGACAGCCATAGTTTTTTGAGCTCCCATCTTAATCTTAGCCAGTATTCAGCATTCCTGTATTTAACAGTAAGATTTTCTCTTTAGCACGTTAAAGTTCTTGAAAGGCAATTTTAGAGGTATGTAAGTGACAGCTACGTGTCTGTAATTCCAGTTATTACAACTATCAATTCCTGTTCTCCTTGTTGTATAAGGTGTCCTTCGCCTATTTGTTGCTTGTGTCTGTGCTTCCCAGCCCACTGCCACAACAATGAGAGAAGGAGCCTGACACAGACCGGAGGAGCAATACCTCTTTCTGAGAGATGCTGCCCCACTGCACTAACTGGTTTAACCTGTTCCTCCTTCTCCTATCAAATCAGAAGCAACTAATAATGCAGCACTCAACAGTATTAATCATAAAGGTGGGAGAAGCTTGGTCTTTCAATATGTGCTCAAATATCTACATACTTTCTCAGGAGAAAGGTGTTGTGCAGTTTGTTGCATTATGCTGTTTCTTCTGATATATCTTGATATTTATTCTATTTATGGCAATTTCTGCTATACATTAGTGGGATTACATATCCATTTTTGCCTTTGCTATTAATGTTACATATTTGTGAATGAATATGTTGATGTCATAATTTTCTGCTTTTAGATGTACATTCAAAACTGATTTGAGGACAGCAGACTGTGAATTAAGAGAGTATCTGGAATGTACCTTCTGTCTCACCCTGTACCTAAGCAGATATTTGTCTCAATGAGACATATGCATTTTTCAGACACTTTAGTAGCACTGTGGAATGTTTTCATAAAGATCAATAATTTTTCATAATGAGGTTATGGGACTGCATGCCATCACTCTCTTCAGGGCACTGAATGAAAAGAAGGATACCTTTAATTACAGTTTTCTTATAAATCAAATATGGAACTTCTTCCTTATTCTAGGATGAACACTGCTCTATTTTGCCTCAAATTTGTTTGATCATTCTAACTAACATTTTTTTTTTGTTGTTTGTTTTAAACATGCTTATTTGTCTGGATAGCCTCATGATTGCTTTCTATGTGCTGCTTCTCCTGCCAAAATTCTAGAATTTTTGGTCTAGTTGTAAGCTGAAAATTTGCAAATCCAGTACCACAGACTGAAATAGGACACTCTAGGACCACAAATGCCCAATCTCCTTATTGTCACCACAGACAAATAACTTCCTTCTATATTAATTTCCCTCCTCACTTCTCTGATGAAGAGACAGTAAAGGTAAATACTGCCCACTTACCACCTGAACTTGCTATATCTAGATATTAGCAAAACAGAACCATGGCTGTGACAATATGTTACTGGAGCTTCTCATGGGAATTATCTACTTCATCCATTAAATAAGAAAATACAATTAGTTTTTATAATCATATAAAATAAACCAAAAAACCATATATTTTACAGTGGGTGTTTGGAAAACCTTTCAGGAATGCAAATGGTGATAAAACATCTATGGCATGCCATCAGGCACTCAGTGGAACTCTGTGGAGGCTAGCAGATGGCAAAAAAAAGGCATCAAGGGCCCAGCATTTTAGAAAATAAAGCCAAATTGATAAATCTGAAATAGGAAATGTGCACTGGCCTTGATAAGATGGCAAACAGCCCAAGCCTATAATATCACTACTGGTATCGTACTGTTTTTCAGGGTGCAAAGGAAAACGTAAAGACATGAAAATAAACACAAAACCAGCAAACACACATATTTCCAGATTCAACAAGAAACCTTTCTTTCACCTTATCTGATCATACAGAGATGGAGGCTAGGAAAGAGCAAAAGTAGAATGAATTCTTAAGCAAATAACTGAAGCACTAAAATGGAGGTTTTACGTGGAAAATGGAATAATGCATTGTTAACACATTAATTAATAATTTCATGTTTTATGCAAGCAGAGAAGTCGAATTAAGATATAAACAATTTTTTGCCTTAACTACCATGTTTTCCAAATAGAGCAAAAAATAATTAAAAAAAAAAAAGAGAACCAAATCTAGAAGTCACTATATAATACAGATAGGTACATGGAAATATATTATAAAGTACTTCTACAGCACTGTGTGATCAGAAATGATGTGACAATTCAAGAAGCAAGTTTTGGATAACTATGAACGAAGATTCTAATTTAATAGTGGAGTTCAGTGACTACATCAGTTGTTCAGGTGAAATAAATTCTTACAGTGTTAGGCTGATTACTTACACTTTCTTTTGTTGTAAATTATTTAGTTCACTAGCATGATCAATCACAGAAAAGAGTAACAGCAAGAAAGCCTAGCTTAGAAAATGACCCTATACAGATGGAAAATAATTTTTGGCCCAAACAAATTCAGAAGCTTTAGTCAGGGTATTCGTAAGTTTCTCAGTGGGAGACACACAGCCATGCTTCATACCTGGCATACACAAATAGTTATAGTGAAAACATTTGACTTGTGTCATTCATAAAATTGCAAAGTTCCATTTCATGCCATATTTCATGCTACTTAAAACTGTTACAGGAAATAAATCTTGCAATACTTGAAATAGTCTGATAGCCTAAATTTATTCATAGTCTATTTTTATGCATTTGTTCTTCTGGTAAACTGTCATTATGTCCTCTGCCCTCTTAGGGTCTCACATTTGTAGGCTGGCAAATCACATAAGAACCTATGACTTTGGATCAGTTAAATGAGACAGGATTTATTAATCTTCTTCTGTAAATACATTTTTCATCTCTATGACCACTGTATTAGTAATTGCAAGTTCCTACCTGTCTGTCTTGTCTCAGCAGCTATGCTACAGAAACATATTGCTAGGACCCTTCACATTACATTATGACATATTTGTTCATAGATGTTTGAGTTTTTTATTCTATTTTACTTTCACATGTCTTCTGGTTTTTACATTTTATACATTTTACTGAAGAAGTCAGTCTGTATGTTCTCTTCCTGCAGGGGTCATCCTGCATAACTAGCTTAAAACTTACTCACAGAAAATGCTCTTAAATTTTGTATTTTATACCATGCAATAAAGCTCAACAAGGACTAATTATGTTCTCTTTCACCCAAGATCTATGAATAAAATTTACTATCTATGTAAAACTAATTTATTTTGTTGTAACACAAGTCAGTCTCAGAATTATGTAGAGTATAGCAAAAATATGATGTGTCAAGATATCTGGATGTGAGAAGAAGAGACTCACTATATCCAAAAAGGACAGAAAACTATCAAAAGAATATATGAATTATTTTAGTGAAGCAAGAGCAATATAACACAGATATATATATACATATGTGTGTGTGTGTATATATATATATATATACACACATACACACACATATCTATACACACGCACACAGACACACACACATATATATATATAAAGAGATGCAAATTTTTACCCATGTATTTCTACAAATGGTGGGCACTAGTAATGCAGTAAAGAAAAAAAAAAAGCCATAGAGTTTTACCTTTTTACTCTGACTGAAGGTGGTGATAGCTTGGAAATTGACATTTTCCATGTTTTCAACTTGTATCACCTATCATTTTCTTATATAAAGATTTTTCAAAAGACTACCCATGGATCACCAACCATAACTCAGACACTAACACTAACATGCACCTCAACTTTTTCAGAGAATATAAAATATTCATAAGAAGAGAAACCTTGAAAAACCCCCTTTTATCAGTAAGTTCACTTTGTTGTAAGTACACGTAACTGAAAACTATGTTTTTTCAGAGGTGAAGGGAAAACATGCAACTATAATTGGTTAGTAACAATGATTAGTTTTAGATTTCAAGTATCATTGCAAAAGACTAATGCCATATGCTAGTTCAGAAAGAACCACAGAGAAACAAAAAAGCAAAACCTATTTATACGTAAATGTGTTTATCTATATATACTTCTGAATAAATATATCTATGCACAAACACAAAGAGGTCTCACGACATTCATTTGCTTAATTAACTCTAACTTCCAACTGAAAATGTAATTTTAAGGTTATTTTCGTTTATTGTGCAATTCGATAATAAAAGTGACATATAAAATGTAGTTTAAAATTATTGAAACAGTGAAGTAGACTTTGAATCTTATATACTGTGCTTCATAGACAAAGAAACTTCAGTGTTTGTCTTCCCTAATTACAGAAGATGTAATCTTAAAATGGGATGCGGTTCAGTAGTGGTAAATAAAAAATATGGACATCAAATTATCATAATCACCTTCCACAAAGAAATCTTAGTCTCGAGTTATAATACACAAGAGATTATTTTAACAGAAACTAGTGTAGCCTAGATTACTCACAATATAAACTTATATTTTTACCTTCTTATTTAAATCTAAAATATGCCAAGATATGTTATCCATTTCCAGTTTTGGCCTCTACCACAATATTTGCAGCAGGTTTTTTAAGAGCTGTATTTTAATAGAAGTATTATTTTTATCTTAGAGATGTCAACAGAAATGGCATAACATCTCTGCCATATTTCCTGAATATGTCTGTCATGTTCGCGTAAGTCCTATTTTCTAATTCATTTAGACATCTAGGGGTTTTCAGTGTAGACATTAAATGTTTTCTATCTCTCCTTAACATTTTTCCTTCTATTTATTAATTTTATTAGGTAAATGAAGATCAGGTGGAATAACAATTTATTTTAATTCAAATAATGAATAAGAATTATTATCTGTTAGAATTAAATTTCATGTTATGAAGAAGGGAATAAAGAGCAATTTACACTCTTAATTAACTATATAACTTTTACATTAATTTTCTTGTATTTTTAATTGGGATTATTAAAATAATCCATATATGGAGTAGAGTAGGTTTCCTCACTCATATTCAAAGTTTAAAAACAAAATTCTCTTATAATATTCATATAGAAAGGACATGATGAGATAGACTTTTTAGTGAAGCACTGGAAGGTGATTACAGTAGAGAAATTCAGCGCTTTCCAGATATATAGGTACACAGTGTATCATATGTAGTTGTAAGATAAGAATGGTATAAATGTAGTACAAGAAATATTTTCTCAGCAAATCTCAAAACCATCTATTTTATCTCTATTCTGGGGGGTGGGTGTTTACCTGAGCAACATTCAAAAACATCATGAAAAAATCAGTTAGCACTATTTCAAAGAATAGATTTACAGTCAACACCATGTTCTACTTTGAGCAGGAACTTGTTCTAAGTTTAATGTTTTTTTTTTTCTCTACACACTTTTCGTCCCAAACTCATACATTCTAGAGTTGTCATTAACTGCACAATTATCATGGTCTGTCTCCATATGAATACATGATGCAATTCTGAAAAAGCAATGCAATTACTAAAAAGAATGATCAAAAATGAATTATGCTTCTCAGAAACCATCAGAGTAACATACTGTGCTGGTTTGGAGGTAAA
>VWZD01003585.1:0-12897 GCA_013396695.1 Sakesphorus luctuosus | reverse complement strand
CATGAAGCCTAGCCATGATGACATCTTTAGTTGGGGACAAGCCCATTTGCACTTTCTACTTCTACAGATATTTGGTTGTCCATTAAGCTCTGCTAATTACTTACAAGACCAGAAGATAGGCAAATGGAGTAGGTTTGTAATTTTGATCTGAAATGTCTTGGCTGATTAATAATTTGCTAACGTAGGATCAGAACTTTACCTCACTGTGTAGTACTAAGATCAGAAGAAAGCCAACAATCTGCTGAAGATCCTATAGCTGTGTTGTGGCTTCTTTAACCCAACCAGAAAATAAAGCTATACAATATTATTAAAATATGCCTGGACAAAAGCATCAAGTCCAGAGAATGGAGATGCTATGTAGGCTATGGCTGGGAGTCTAAATGCACTACTGCTTTTTTATTCTAGTGCATATCAAGAAATGGACTGGTGTACTTCTGCAAACCTCCCTACTTTCAGAGTTGGTAAGTGATTTCTTGTTCGTTTTCCTAAGAATGTGTTTGTTTTTACAGAAAAGCTTATGAAATTATTAGGTTATGCATAAAGTGAGTTTTGAGGAAGGTTAATCTTATTTTACCATAGCTTTCATTTTCAGAAATATTTGAAATGGTTTATTTGAGAAAATAGACTTGTAATTAGTAATGAGTGCTTGTTATGGATATGATATGCAAGGATTCCAAAGCAAAACTATGACAATGTTTAAAATTCAAGAAAAACATCATTTATTACAAAGTAGCAAATTAGAAGAAAAAAATAGGAGATACAAAGAAACCCCAAGACAACTCCCACTCACTCATGTGTTACTCACGCAGTTACTGTATATACTGAACCCAATGTGTTTAAGATCCCCAGTATGACTAGCTGCTGCATCTTTGGGCTTCAGTAGGCTTAACACACTTAGTGGGCATCCTCATGGAGGCAACGTTATTCTCTGTGCCAGCACACACCTCTGTAGCATTCGACTTACAATATCTGGAATGGAAAAAGTCCCATCAGAAGTGGACTTGTGAAGAAAATGAAGACGCTAACTCTAATGCCTTAAGAACTGAGATTTTTAATGTTGTTTAAATGTACAAAATGGTTTCTCTTGTCTTTTTTGCAAAGTCACTGCTTCTCCTTCCCAAAATCCCTTGAGAGAACTGTTATCTCAGCCCTGAGGAATGTATCTGGGGGTCTGGAAGGAAGTTACAAAAAGTGTTCTGATTGGATGTTATCTACCCCTTTCTATTGGTTATTAACCCTTTCTTCCTATTGGCACAGAGCCAAACCCACTTTGCTTCCTATCGGTAGATTTTCGATCTCTCCAAAACCCATATAAACCTTCACCTTTGAGCAATAAATTCTCTCTCTCGTCCCTCTCCTGTGGTTTCTGTGTGGGTCTTTGCGGGCTCCCTGGGGGCCATGTGGTCAGGGGCAGCAGGGGGAGCACACCCCTCTAGGTAACGGGCTAAATTCGGGACCTGGAGAACCCCACACAACCATTGCACACCTTCACCTGGAGCAGCAACTGTCTGCTTTTTATACACTATGTCTGTGATGTCTATCTAGGTGTATGTGGCCAGCACACACACAGATAAAGAGTCCCTCCACCCGTTACATAACTGGACACTCCTCTGTGCTTGAGCAGTGTATATCAAAGGTTTCCCTTTTTGGGCCAGGGGTCATTACTTCATCATTCTCCTGTTTCTCTTTGACTCGTCCTTGGCTGGTTGTCAGCAAATAGCCAGGACACAAAACAGTTTGAGTGTACACAAGATGTTTCTCCTTCAAGGACAAAGTCACAATTACCAGTACTTGTTTTTCATAATTTGGCAAGAAAAGAATAGACTCTCTCAGGCAGCAAGGCTGGACACAGACAAAAGTAACAGTGTATCATCACACACAAATACAGTGGGTTTTTTTGCTGGTGGTGTATCCGGGATTAATTAAATGCTAATACTTTTGGTCTGTGTTTTGGCCAGCCACCTGTGGAAAGTTCATTCTTTCCCTGCCAAGTTATAGGGAACAGGCATTGATAAGGGAAAGCTTTGTCCTTGGAGACCACACTTTGTATAAACTAAAATTAATTGGGTTTTCCTCATTGGCTAACAGCCCTTGGAGGACATTTGAAGGAGAAAGTGAAGATGAGAAGGATGAAGTAAGCCCCCAGACCCATTTGATTAAGACCCTCAGGATGATAACACACATGCTCAGGGGAATTCCAATGCCCACACACATGTGCAGAAGTACTGCTTACATAACAAGAGTGTAGGGCTGTGGTCCTTTGGCCACACCTGCCCAGGTAGATGTCACTGGCAGACTGAATAAAGGGAAGATGGCTCATGCTGTGTCTGGGCTTGATTCACATGAAGAACAACATTGCCTGTCTGCAGGGACACCTGCAATTCTTGTTAGCCCACTGATGCCTAGAGAATACAGCCTCTGCCTCTGAGGAGTCTAAGCACTCTGAGTTGGTAAGACAACCTCATGAGTAACCCCTAGGTAATTGGGAGTGTTTACATGTAGGGCTTATGTTCCCTCCTTCTCTCTCTCTTTCTCTGGTTCCCATTTACTTGTCCACCTCTGGTAATAAAGATACTGTTTTGTTAAACTGTCAACAGTGTTGAGTCTCACTTCCGGCAACCCTCTGAACCCCTCCTGGTACAGATGGGTAATGCCTAAAAGATGACAGCACTTCCATGATGTATAAGCATTAGATTTTATCTTTTAAATATTGTGTGTGTGAGTGAGAAACATAAAATAATGTTCTAATAGTTAACAGAAGGTAACAGATATTAATAATGGGAAGTGGAATTGTTCAAATCAGGCCTTGAAATTTGTTTTAAATTCTGCCATTTCAATTTTTATGTATATCATGGGCTGATTATATTAGAGATTATTTTCAAATATATTTTGATATTTTTCCTTTGGAGTTGCATATGAATGTTTGATGTTATCTTTTAAAACCATAAAACAGTGTTTAGACAATAAAAAATAGAATAAAAAATATCCCAATATGCACCAGTTACCTGGGAGCTGAGAAATACTGATGCTGGGTGTCATGTGAAAGGGAGGAGGGAGACAGAAATGCAAAGATTTCTAGTCTTAACTGTATTAATAAGAAATTATTAGCAAAAAGTGCTTCCAGAAAATCAGATCCTTATGTCCCAACACTGCCTATCAGCTGCGGACAGCACACAAGTTGGAAGGGTTTCTGACCTCTGATATGAAGCCACACTTAAGGCAGGGAGAACTCATCAGCTAAATAAGGGCTTCCAGAAAATTAGAGCCTTATTAACCCAGCACTGCTTGCCGAACTGCTGGGCAGAACACAGGCTGGAAGGATTTCTAACCTCTGCTTCGAAGCCACACTTAATAGCTAGAAAAGAACTTTCCCCACAACAGCTCCCGAAATAACATTTATGAATACAAGTATGTGACAATTATTGTGGGTTTTTGCATTGCTGGTGATAACATTTAGCTGCAAGATTGTATTTAATTGATAATAAAAGACTCCCAAAGAAACCAGCACAAAACACATTCTACAGAGATAAACACACCAGACTCAAGTTTCAATACAGCAGTGTATCCCATTTTCATGACAGACAGAAACTAGCAACCAAAACCTACTAACCAGAAGCACAGCCACCTAAAACACTTATCTAGACACTCTTTCAATAACATAGGACAATAAAAATAAGTTGCACACCACTCTCGCTGTAACACAAATCAAAAGGAAATAACAGAGCTGCTTTTTATCAACACACACTTGAAAAAGAAACTGCACACTGCAAAACAAAGCAGTAACTAATATAAAGTAGCAAAGTGTAAAGCAAGTTACTGTTATTAGTATTAAGGTAGCAAAACACAGTTAGTAAAGGAGATGCTTATAAAGTAAGAATCAAAGTAGTTGTTAGCATAAGATGTAAGATAGAATGTATAAAGCTTTGTGAGAAAGTAAAGTTAAGAAAGTAAAGTATAGAACAATAGAAAGCACATGGTCTCCTTATCCCTACATTGTTCCAGGAGGTAGGAGGAGGCAGGACAAGCTGCCAGCAGCTTCCTCAACAGAGACAATGCCATTTCCCCTTTTTCCTGCAGTTAAAACTGCATTTCTTTTTATACTTTTTTTTTCCTTCAGGTGGTTTTGTGTGACTATAGTCAAAATGTTCTTGGAGGTGATACAGATGCCTGAGGGAGGGGGTGGGTGCCTTGAGTCTACAGAGATAGGGTGCAGCAAAGGAAGGCCATGCTAATTTAATAACATTCTATTCCTTGGAAATACCCACCACTTACCAGTTTGCCTCTACTTTTGTCTTTGGCTAGGAGCACCCCTCCAGGGGGCTGAGGCGTTTCCCTCAACCCATCCAGGCTTATCAGGGCCATCACCCCACACTGGGAAATTAGTATTTTCACCTGTGTTAGAGAAATTTGGTATTGTCAGACTCAAAAAGGAAGACAAGGACAATATCTTCAGAGGAGCTGGTGCATTTTTACTACACCTTATTGGTTCGTTACTTCGTTAGTTGATACAGAAGGAAAAGGTTTTGTCAATAAAAAGTGAGTAAATCTTGCCATGCATTGATCTTTAGAATATTCAGTTCCAATTAAAAAATAACTGTGAGAAATTTGTAATTGCTTTTGGAAGGAGAAATTGTTAAGTATAATATATGAAGCGCATTAGTATATTCTATACAAATTTCAAAATGTTGTAATAACTCCTCTGCTCTTTTTGTATCCTACTATTTATTTATCTATAACTGTAATACAGTTTATTTTTAAATATGTGACAATGTATTTCTAATAATTTGTCATTTGTCAATAATTAGCATGCATATTTTAACATGTTTGACTTCTCATTTTTTTCTTTGCCCTCTGCAACTGAAGGGGAAAGAAAAAGGCATTCTTTCTTGCCTTAAACACCATAGAACAAAAAGCAAAATCTAAAAGCTTTTTCACTGAAGATAAAAGATAGACATTTTGGAAATAGGCTGTGAAACTTGTTTAAAAAGTGCAAAGGGAGATAGCCTTAGTTACTTGGTCTATGTAAAAGGCCAGATTGTTAAATGTGTTTATACGTTTTCCTCACTTTGAAACTACTGGGAATTAGATACCAAATGCCTTTTGAAATCTGACCTAAATGTCCTAGATGATAATTTATCAAAATCTCAAGAAAGGCAACTTGTTTTCTCCTTTTCACCACTGTGACTTGGGAGTAGCTTCACTGAGGTCAAAGTTAAAGTGCTTCAAATTGTACATGGAGGGGTGTGTTTTTATTGAGGAACAATAAAATTTGCATTGTAAACACAAATTTTGCTCTCTTTTTGGTTTTTTTTTTAGTTCTTATAATCAAAGAATCTCTCAGTGACTCACAAACTCTAAGGAGTTTAGTGCTTGGACTTGTCTCTTCTGTGGAAATATTTGGATTTAAAAATCGCAAGCAGAGGATATGTTTATGTACATGTACACACCTGTTCACTCCTTATATTGCAGCCAAGTTAATGATACTGACTTCTGTGTGAAAAGTTATTCCTTTCTGCTGTGGAACACAGTAACTCAAAGAAGAGAAAACATCGGCAAAATCAATTCCACAGTTTCTCCTGGGAAAATAATTCCAAGTAATATATTATACTTGAAAGTAATGATGTTTTCCTCCTCTGATTTTATGGGATAAAACTACTTGAAGGTGGCATTTTTCTCTAAGCATATTTGTTCTTTGGTATACCTGTAATGATTTCTGTCTGTACTTGAAAAACCTAAATAAGGTTCTCCAAACTCTTCTTAGAAAATACTTTTTTAGTATTTCAAAATATATTTCTGGAACAATAAAAGCCAATACCCTAATGCTTTTTAAAATATATATCCTTTACCATTTGTCCCTCATTATGTATATTACAGGAATTCTTCAGACATTGGAGAGAAATTAATTTTCAGTACTGAATAAGGAAGTAATTCTATAAAGAAGGGAACCAGCAATTCAGCTGAGTACTGTGTCAAGAAGTCACATTCTTTGTATTTTCTTGCATTCCCTGTATGAAGCATTGGTATTTTTTGTTGTTATCAAGGTTACTCCACTGTTTTAATCTCTTAGTTACATTCTTCTACAGCTTCAGCAACTGTAGAAGAATGTACCCTGAAGGACACAGATGATCTGAGCTTTATATCAATGTACTCTGACTTCAAAATTTTAAATTGTTCCTTATGCTATATGGTTTAAAACACACTGAACTGCCATACAGGAAGGTTGAGAGGACTCTTTTGTTATTTATACAGCCATCTGATTTTTTATTCCTCCCTTCATAATTTCTAAACTGTTTTGTCCAGGTGACCACTTACTGCCACTATTTTGGTTACATACCACATTACTTAGATGTAACAACTTCCTGTATCATTTTCTTTCTTCTAAATGTGGATTTCTGTGCGCCTTGGTTCATGACTTGTTTCACACAGCATAATCATCTGATCTATTTAAATGAAATTTCCTCTAAAATTACTTCTCCACATTTGACACACTGTCAGCAGAGATTGCCAGATTCCGTGTTACATCCAAGAGAACTTGCAATGCCAAGTGACTCTTCTCCTAGGATTAATGCGCGTGTCTATTTTATGTTTTCTTTTTCGTCACGCAGTAGCAGTGATTTAAAACGCTTCTCAAATGGCCCTCATTGATATGGATAGTTAGTTGATTGTATTCCTTTCCCACTGAGTCAGGAGAGTAAGAACTACAAGAAATTTGACCAAACTGATGAAATAAGACTTAGGAAAATTTCAATATTTATGCAAAAAAGAACTCCCTATCCCACTAGTGTTACTGGTGTTGCTTAGCAAAATCAAAGATTCTTGTCTTTAGTTGCTTATTAGCCTAGCACATCTATAGAATTATTTAGAAGGGACCCAAAATGATCATCCAGCCTGATCAGTTCAGGGCTGACCAAAAGCTAAAGCATGTTGTTAAGGGCATGTTGTCTAAAAGACTCTTCCAACACTGACAGGCCCTCTCTTCAGGAAGCTGCAGAAAGCAATGAAGTCTCCCCTTAGCCTCTTTCTCTCTAAACTAGAGAAACCTAATGTCCTCAGCTGTTCCTCACATGGCATTACTTGCTGTTTCACCAGCTTTGGTGCCCCATTCTGGATGCAAAAGACTGCAGACCTTTTTTTTTTTTAATTACAGTTTTGGTTTTGGGGAAGACAGAAGAAAAATAGGAATATTTAGCATCACTACATGTTTGTGGTTGGTTTTGGTTATGCTTTTTTTTAAATCAGTAAATCAGGCTTATTTGCAGTTGATGGCATTGAAGGGTTTGAGAAGTGTTTGAGTTTGGATTACGTTTGGCTGCCTCAGGGTCTTGTATTGCATATGTACATATATATATATGTAAAATTAAATCAGCAGTAAGTTATAGAACCGGCATGTTTGTATATAACAGTGGCTTCAGAGAGGGAGAAAAGCATTTCATGTGGCCCAAAGCACAAGGAGTTTTCAGAAGCATAAGCTTTCACAATCTACTACTTGACTGTTAGGAAATAGAAGTAGCAAATCATAATATGGCCATGTCTTTAAATCCACATCCAAAAAGCATCCCCAAACCACGCCCAAACCCCTAAAAGTCAACACCCCTCTTCCCCAAATCCCCACAAGAGCCAACCTTATATAGTGTATTCAGAGTTAATTTCTTCATTAAATTTTTCTGGTAGATTTTTTCTCTTAAGTTTCTTTACAGAAGTGAGTGAGCTGACATACTTAAGCCTGTTAAAATATGGATGGGAACAATTTCACTCCATTAACATTTAAGCAGTGCATTGGAAGTACAGTTGTACCTTACAGGATAGTGTAGCTCTCAGAATCAGAGAATAGATTAATTATAAAATAAGTTTGGTGGAAAATGGTCCCTGGAAGGTACTCATTTGATCACACCTTCTTTTACATGATTTTCACACTGCTTAGCTAAGCCAGTGAAGATTTTTTTTTAGGCATTAGAGAACAGGAAGGACAGAAATCTGCTAACCAACCTCTGCTATGCAACATGCAAGGTTGCAAACTAGCTGTTTAGTAAGTAAGCAGGTCTTTCCCCCTTTTATTATGGCTAGGCTTCACTAATGAAGATTTGGGAAGGGCACTACCCATGCTTGCTGCAAGAGTGTTGGTGGCTAAAAAGGCCAATGCAGGATAGGCAAGTCTGGTCACAAAAGGCACAGTGAAAAGTCTCCTTAGGTGGTATTGGCAAGGAACAGTTCTTTCTACATTGTCCTTTCTCCTTGAGACTGATTCTGCATGTGTTCTCAAAGGAAGCAGCAGTGTTATGGTGTGTCTCCATGAATCCTGATTGGAGGCCAGAGTGGACCATTGATGGCAGTCAATATGGCCAAGACTGAGGTGCTATTTCAGGGAGTTCTTGTATCTCCTCTTTGGGGCTCCTCTCTTGCAGCAGCCAGTGGTGAGTTCACCATAGAACACAATCTTTGGGAGACGGTGATCCTCCACTGTGGAGACGTGCCCTGCCCAGCACAGCTGCGTTCTCAGCAGCATGGCCTTGATACTGGTGACCCCTACCCGTTCAAGAACAGACACATTAGTCACCTAATCAAACCAGTGGATGTTTAGGATTGTACAAAGGCAGCGCTGATTGAAGCATTCGATGAGCTGCCGGTGGTGGTGGTAGATGACCTATGATTTATGAGACAAGTAAATTTGTTGAGATGGTGGAGTGTTGGAATTTCATACACTGTTACACCTAAAAGGCAAGCCTGTTTAGCAATAATCCTGAACTTACCTCTGTGATTTAGTGTGATATAGCTTTAAAAATCTGAGATCAGAAGGGGCTGCAGCCAACAGCCTCAGCAGATGCACATAATTAACCAATTACAGTGAGGATTTGTTCATGTCAACAGCATCATTAGCCAATGATTCGTAGCTAACTCACCAAGCCTGAGGATGAATACAGTTCCAAAGTGTATATAAGTTTTCTGCGCGCAATAATAAAGGTCTGTATCAGCTAATTCACATTGAATCATCTGTTGCAGTCCAAAAACCCGTCTCCCTTCAGTGGAGATAGAAAAAGCTTTAAAAATTGTGAAGAGAGGAAACAAGGAATTCTGCTGTATCTGAGTTGTACCTCAGCATCTGTTAATAAAACAATTTGGTTTAAGTAAGCAGGAACATTTTTGGTTGGGAAGCTTGGCACTGTGTTGACAATAATTAAAAAAAAGAGTTTTTCTGTAGAAAGAACCTTTGAGAAGGATGTCCAGAGCTACAAGTGTAGGGAGATATTTGAACTTAGAAGCTTACGTGCACAACCCAGCCCATGCAGAGGAAAACAGGGCCCCTGCATCCTTGAGCCTTCTTCAGGAAGAACAGTAAACAACAGGAAAGTATGCAGCAGCTGCTAGAGAAGTAGGTAGAAACATAGATATAGAAGGACATAGTTAGGAGAAAGGTACCAATCAAACTGGGTGGTAAAGCAAGCAAACCCTAGCCATTAACCAATGATATTCCTGTACTATTTGTGGACTCAAGAAGTATGTGTTAAGTGTGTGTGTAATGTAAACAATAAATCAGAGAGCAAGGATTATACTTCCATGAAGGCTGCATCTTTGACTCTGTGTCAGAACCTGGATGAGCTCAAAAAAGACCAACTTTTTACTTTATACAAGTCATTTAATTTAGCTGTTTATAATCAAGAAAAGGAAAGGAGGATTAAAGACTTCGTAAATTCTCTGAAAGTCTTATCTGAGAGGAGCTTAAGGTACTATACTGATGACTACTATGGAAATTCCTTAGTTTAAATTTGCCTTTTTTTTCTTTTTATTTTTGTCACTGCACTTCTGTCTTCATAAAGCAGAATGAGATAAAAACTATACACCATGCACCAGAAATTCCTTTCTTTTTACTGTAAGTCAGCCTTGAAAGAGGTAACATCACTCTTCTTTTCTCTCTGTAGATCAACTTACTATTTGCAAAAACTGTGATCAGTATGTATTCCTGAAAAAAAATGCTGTTTACATCTAGACATTAGTAAGAGAATAGGAAAGCAATTGTCAAGAGTGCATGAGCCAGAAAGGCATGAAATAATGCATACCCTAGAGTTTTTTTCCTCTACTAACAAACTGAGATGACTTTCTGTTGGGAATGGAGAACGTGCAGGACCTAGCCCTTGTTCAAGAAAGCAACCTATTAAAACTTGATTTATTGAACTATTTCTCTGCTTCTTTTCTTCCTGTAAGACTTCTAAAATATTTGAATGGTGTATTTTTCGATTGGTGAAATTACAAACTAGATACTAAAGCAATCAAACATTGAAGTATACTGTTGAGTGTGCACATATCAGCCCTGCAGGGGTAGGCAGAAGTTTCATATAAAAATACGTTGGCTGAATTTAGTTCACAGTGTGTAAATGGACTTGAGAAGATTTTTATATTGCACCCTGATGCCCTGTAATGTATTCATACTGTGATGCTCATTTGTTGTGCCATGGTCCCATTGTATCTCTGAGAATTTTTCACTGTCCTTTGTTTACAGATGAAAAAAGCAGGATATGCAAAAAAAAAAAAAGTACTAGGAGGTTTTCAAAATTTCTAAGAAATAAATTAAGCAATCAACATTTCACCTCCTATAGTAAATGGATGTTACTAGTAAACCCTAGAGGGTGGGTTTTCAACTTATAAAGACTCTGAGTAGCAGCAATCTTTGATAAGGACATAAATTGCATGCATAATTCCCTGCATGCCTTACTGAGAATTAGCTAGTGGCTGAGACTTAAGATCTGCTAGAGCTGTCTGCAACTCCAAGTTTTAATTTCTCAAAGTTGAGAATACTTTTGGCTTACAAATCTGTAGACACTCTGAGCTGATATTTTACATGCAAATTGAGTCTAACTGGAACTTTCTGCATCAGTTTGAGCTGATGAGAAAAGCCTTAAGCTAACCATATGTTACACTATCTCTGTAAAGGGAGCAATGGGATATTCTGTACGTTTCATAGCTGTCCCTGGATCTGTAGCTTTTTTCCTAAGCTGTATATTTAGGCACCCATGGAGGACTGGATTTACAGTCCTCTGTTTCCTGAGTTACAGTGATTTTGATCTGGAAACAAAAGAAAATATTTTAGGGAGGAAAACACAATACTCTGCACAATTGTGAGGGGACAAAAAAATCTCAGTAGATGGAGATTCATCATAAAATTAGTTTTGTCAGCTTTCATGAAAACTAAACATTTGAATTAATTTCCTTTATCATTTTCCTTTCCCTTCTTAATGTGGGATAAGGTATCTTCTGGGAATTTTTGAACATTTCTGCTAAAAATCAGTGTAGCTACCTTCAAATACCTTCAATAGCCTTTACTTGCTACTCCTATTTACTGAGAAAGCATCCCCTATTGTTTTATCCCATGAAACTGACAAGTTTTTCCATTTCCCTGACAGTTCTGTACATTTTTCTACCATACATTGTTTTCCTGGTGTTCTAGTTAATTTGAAATGTACTGTGACTATTATCAGATAAATAAAGATTTGCTTATTTTTTGTTTCAAAAGCTTACTATGTGGTTAACATTTTAGTTTAGTGTAGTTTAGTTTAGTTTAGTGTAGTTTAGTTTTTAGGCAACTCTTGGGGCTTTGTGAAAATGAGGAAAATGTTGTCAATCAGGCTTTATCAAACTGGGAGTAAAATTATGAAACTTATTAATAAATGTAGTAATTATTTATCTTTCATTTCTTTCCTTGTAGATATTGTTGAACATTGTTGTCGCCAATCTAAGACTTCTTAAAGGTTTTAAATACCTTCTTGAATATACTGCCTGAGGTTTTCAAAGATATCAAAAAATCTGTTTAAGGACAAAAATCTTCCCTTTTTTTTTTACTATGTACTTTAATGTCATACCTAAAAAGATTGTATGTTGAAATGAAATGTTAGAAAATATTTCCATAGCTGGCAAAAATGTTAAGAACTGTAGCAATTAAGCAAGAATTGGCATATATGATATTGTCATACCTTTCCTGAGGGGTGACCTTATAGTTTTCTACAACTACTTGAAAGGAGATTTTAGCCAGGTGGGGGTTGGCCTCTTTCTCCCTGGTGACAAGAGGAAATGGCCTCAAGCTGTACCAAGGGAGGCGGAGGTTAGACATCAGGAGGAGCTTCTTCACAGAAAGAGTCAATAAGCATTGAAATAGCGTTCATTGGGAGCTGGTGGAAAAGTGTTCCTGAAAGTGTTCAAGAAATGACTGGATGTTGCACTTAGCGCTATGGTTTATTTGACAAGGTGGTGATTGGTCAAAGGTTGGACACAATGACCTGAGGTCTTTTCCAACCTTAATGATTCTATGGTTCTATTATATTTGGCATAAATTTAAACTAGAGTCTGTGGTGTAGTTAAAGCTGAAAAAAGGTGGGGGGACCCATTTGAAGAGCTAGATTATATTAATTTTGGAGGGTTAGTAAGATGTTAATCATGCCCTGAAATTACCTCAATTGGTTAGAGCATGGTTAGACCAAGGTTGTGTGTTTGATCTCTGTATGGGCCATTCATTTACAAGTTGGACTTGATGATCCTTTTAAGCCCCTTCCAAATCAGAATATTCTGATTCTGTGATTGAATGGAGTAAATATGTAACAAAGCTGTGACAATCAGAAAGACCTCAAGATGACCTTGCCTGTGAAGATACATCATTTTATGTTTAGAAACAGTGTTTGTTTGGTAATTTTTCTCTTTTGCCAGACAAACAAGCTTTTTGCAACCACACAGTATTATATCTGTCTCTAATAATTTTTAGATGTATTTTGATCATAGGGTCTTGTTTTGACCATGTCTGATAGTATGATAAAATTACATTGAAATAAACAGATGGATAACATGCCCAAATGAGAGAGATGCTGTGTTATTTGACTATCCAGTAAAAAAGTGATGAACCTGGTATGTGGGCCCGTA
>VWZD01003583.1:79539-96870 GCA_013396695.1 Sakesphorus luctuosus | reverse complement strand
TTTAAATGTAACTATTCTTTTCCTGAGTGTGTAGACTAACAGATACCTTCTCTTACCAGGTACCAGGTCATCAGTACACCCACTGACATTTTCATGGTGATGGAATATGTTTCAGGAGGAGAACTGTTTGATTATATCTGTAAAAATGGAAGGGTAAGAAGTAGTCCAGCTCTGCAGATCAGTGACTTGCATTGTGTTATTGCTTTTGCAACATTCCTGTGTCACTTCACAGTGAGGGGACAAACATTCTTTTTGGGTATCCTTGGCAGAATGGTACAATTAACGTTTATTTTCTCAACAGGATATTATAGTTAGTATAGCACAGGATTTATTATTAGTGACATGGGCTTTCAGTGAGCAGAATTGATGTAGTACAATTTATAAGTAGTGTAGTGCAGAATTTCTAACACAGCTTAACTTAGAATATCAAATCACCTAGACCCTCTGCAGATCTGGTTAAATTTTAATTCATATTTTACTGTATCATACATACTAGACTTGAAAATCATATGAAGAATACACTCAATTCTCAGAGGAAGAAGAGTGTCGTGGAGGTGTCTGTGGCCACTGGGAAGTCACAGGTCTCTTTCCCACTTAGGACTTGTAACTGTTTGATGATAAAGACACTGCACTGGCTCCTCTTGCACTTCTGTATTCTATGAGAGAGTCATTGCCACCACCAGGCTGAGTGCCTGGGAACTGAAGGCTGGTAAGGAAGTGGGTAATCAGCCCTGCACCCAGGAAATTTGAGGCTGGTGGGGAGGGGAAGAGGAAACCTGGTTTATTTATTTGACTCACAGGATCTTCAGGGCCTGATAATGAGGGAAAGGACATGAACACATGACTCACTTGGTCACAGATGGTTGCTTGCCTCATAAAATGGTGTTATTAAGCTATCTACGTTATCAGAGGCTGGAAGCAGGAGGACCGCTCACACCTTGTTAAATGAAAGTGTGTTTTCATGTATTTGGCTTTAATTTTGCTGTTAACAATTAAACTCTACCTTGACTGCCTTTTGTTCTGNCACTCCCTTTAATTTGGCAACAGCTATTACACCGAACCTAAATTGTGTTGTGTAAGATCCCAGTTAATTCTTAAGTGGGTTAGTTTTCAGAAGACTATTGAGCTGATTTGTCATTGAAATTGCTACTGCTGCTAGTTAAAGTCCATGAATGAGTCCAAAGGACATAACTGTAGCCAAAACAGAGTAGCAAGTGTCAGTGCACCAGCTGAAATACCATCATGGAAAACGAACAAAGCAACAATGAAAGGAGAGGAAATAGCTTCTGAAAGATAATGCCATTCCAGTAGCTGTTGATTGGCTGATAAATATTTTTAAGTATATTTTTATCTGATTCTTTGCACAATTNCAACAGGATATTATAGTTAGTATAGCACAGGATTTATTATTAGTGACATGGGCTTTCAGTGAGCAGAATTGATGTAGTACAATTTATAAGTAGTGTAGTGCAGAATTTCTAACACAGCTTAACTTAGAATATCAAATCACCTAGACCCTCTGCAGATCTGGTTAAATTTTAATTCATATTTTACTGTATCATACATACTAGACTTGAAAATCATATGAAGAATACACTCAATTCTCAGAGGAAGAAGAGTGTCGTGGAGGTGTCTGTGGCCACTGGGAAGTCACAGGTCTCTTTCCCACTTAGGACTTGTAACTGTTTGATGATAAAGACACTGCACTGGCTCCTCTTGCACTTCTGTATTCTATGAGAGAGTCATTGCCACCACCAGGCTGAGTGCCTGGGAACTGAAGGCTGGTAAGGAAGTGGGTAATCAGCCCTGCACCCAGGAAATTTGAGGCTGGTGGGGAGGGGAAGAGGAAACCTGGTTTATTTATTTGACTCACAGGATCTTCAGGGCCTGATAATGAGGGAAAGGACATGAACACATGACTCACTTGGTCACAGATGGTTGCTTGCCTCATAAAATGGTGTTATTAAGCTATCTACGTTATCAGAGGCTGGAAGCAGGAGGACCGCTCACACCTTGTTAAATGAAAGTGTGTTTTCATGTATTTGGCTTTAATTTTGCTGTTAACAATTAAACTCTACCTTGACTGCCTTTTGTTCTGAAACTACAAGTGGTTGTGTGTTAACACATTTCACATCTTTATGTGTGATTTTGTCATAGCATTCTTCCTCTCTGCTAATATGTTAATTTTCAGTGACTGGGTACGGATTGATACATATCTAGCTGGAATAGCTGAAAACTGTTACTTCAGTAAAACTCAGTATTGGAAAGCTACCAGTAGTAATAATTGTGCACATATTATTGTGTTTAACTCTTAAAAGAGCTTCGTGAAAGCTCTGAAGTCACTTTTGACAGACCATTTATAGAATACTTTCGTTAGTTGTTAGGACAAACTTTGATGTGGATTAGGGCATTTTCTTTGGAAATACCCAGGTAAGGCTGTTGTTTGGGAGTAGCTGCTAATAGCATAAATAGCATCTGAAATTTGTCATCTCTGTGGTGCATTTCAGCAGCTTTTGGCAACGTAAATCTTATGCTGTGCTTAAATGTCCGAGCTCATTGATATTACAATTAAGATGAAGTTAATGTTTGCATTTCTAGTTAATGAGTGTGTAACATCTGCCTAACTGATTTAAAAAATGTGATTGAGAAATTTCAGTGACTTTCTGAGTCAGTGTCTGTTTTATTTAGTCCTTTTACAGCTGTGGTAAAAACAAAACTATAAAAGATATGAAGCATTCTGCTACAAGTTTTGATAAGCTGCTGTATAAAGGATCAGAATGATAAATGATAACTTCAGGCCATGCAAAAAATTTCCTCCAGCTCATATAAATGAGAAATAAGTTAACTTCCACTGTCTTTTAAAAACTTTGTTTTAGCTTGACGAGAAGGAAAGTAGACGTCTGTTCCAGCAAATCCTTTCTGGTGTGGATTACTGTCACAGACATATGGTGGTACACAGAGATCTGAAGCCTGAAAATGTGCTGCTTGATGCACACATGAATGCCAAGATAGCTGACTTTGGTAAGCATTGTTTTTTTATAGCTGTTTGCATCTCTAGTGTTAGAGCCTGTTAATTACTATGAGAAATATTAAATAATAAGGTGTACATTTGAGTATCCGGGTGGTGGGACACAATACAAGAACATGAAGAGTATAAATGTAAAGGAAAATAATGTTCTTGCACACATACTGAACTTGTTTTCCTCTCAAGCTTTCTTTTCAAATGTTTTCTGTGACTGGGTGAAATTGTGAACTTATTTGTTTGGTTTTACTTAACAATACTGTGAGGGTTGAGGGGATCCTGCACAGGTCATAAATTTATTTGAAAACTTCTGGTTGCTCAAGAAACCCTTTGTGGCTAAAAGAAACAAAAATAATTTGAAAGAGAGAATGTGTGAGAACAACCCCTCTTTGTCTTTCCCTAGTTTTCGGCTAAGCTAGATGAGACTAATGCTTATCTGAAAAGAAGCGTTCCTTCTCTCTCAAGGGGTGGAAGGGAAGGAGGGAAAGGGAAGGGCTCAGAGGGCAGCACAGCGCATGTCTAAAGGCCTTCGATATGAGTAGCCAAGAAGACTGCTACCTGAGTGTGTGTTTTTTGCCACCTAGCTGTAAGTTCTGGCAGCTGTGTAAGTGTTGCCAAAATAAACTTCCTTTCTTGCTTGAAAGTCCACGGCTTTGCCTTCTAATTACCTACATGAACACTGGAGCTTGGGAATCTTTTCTCTGAAATGCTAATTAACTTAGTTCCTGATCTTGCCACTTCAAAACTTACTGCTGCTGCCTTTTTCATGATTTGTAAAATGCAGATGCTTAGCTCTCCTGAAAGGACAGTGCAGGGGCACTTCATCATCTTTAAGAACCACAGTGCTATAGTAAAATACACTAGTCCTCCTATTAAATTACTGAAAAAAAGTGTATAAGTTAAAACAAGAACAACTAGTCTTGCAGCCTCTTATGCTTTTAATTTTTTGCTATATACCTGCCTAACTAGACAAAAAGTTGGTTTGTTTGTACTAGCTGTCTGTGACATAGCTGCTCCTTACAGCTACTTCTTGCAATTGGCTGAATCAGGAAACCCCACCATATAAGCATAGTAAGGTACCTGTAGTGCTATATCAGGATGATGTATCTCATGTAGACATAGTGGAGAATACCTGCCCTTGTAAAGCATTTTGAGTCTCAAGTGAAAGGTGGTAGGTAATACTGAGTATTTTAAGTATGTTTTATAAGTATGGTGTTCAACTGTGTGGGCCTTGGGAATCATTCATTTCTTGTGTGTAGAAAATGCTTTGGGTGAAATGGCTTATGTTGTGAAGAGACAAAGTACAGTAATTTAGTATCAGTGTAACTAGCGCTGAGTTATTAATGACTAGTGTATTAAATGAGAGCTTAATAAAAGCTTTTGTCTATCAGAATATGAAACTTAGTCAAGCTGTACTCTTTCATCTCCACATATCACCACTACTCCACCCCACAGTCCCTGCTCCCCCATAAAAGGGCATGATTCCTTCTTGGAGACCGAGTTCTTTGGCTTGTGGTGGTCTTTATCATACAGCTTCTGAAGAAACTAGAAGATATTTTCCACAGGTCTTAGACTGTACTGAGGTCTGGGCAGTGAAGACGGCCTAGTTCTAAAGCACACTTCAGTTGCTACCAGAGTATCTAAAAACCAAACTACTGAACTACAGTCATTCTGGAACCAGCTGAACAGTGTAGGGGTTTCAGTTGGCATGAAGTCATATTTAGTTCTCAGTTGCCTTACTCCATGTAACTTCTTACAGAATTCTAGGGAATTCTATGGTAGCATCTTCCACTTTGGCATTTTAGAAGCAAATGTGGTTTTTAGTACTTTCTTGGTAATGACCAAAGTTCTCTATCTTGCTATACTGCTTCATCTTCCTTAGAGCAACTTTTTTCTCTGTCATCCAAATTGAACCAGCTTTTGTCTTGGAATGCATATGTTCTCAGACATTCCTAGGTTGGGGACAATAATAGATTGATGTTACTCTGATTTCTGGTAAATGAAATGGGGGGTTTTGTGGCATGCTTATATGAACATTTCAATAATTCGAATGTTATTTCTTAACTGGTATAAATTTGTTAATTTTTTAATTTGAATTACTAATGGTTTGTTCTGTGTGGTATATGCAGTTCTAGGTGGTATATGCAGTGTGAAATAATTTTACTCCCTGAATTTTTAGTAGTTACTCTTATACACTTTCAGGTCTATCAAATATGATGTCAGATGGAGAATTTTTAAGAACAAGCTGTGGTTCCCCTAACTATGCTGCACCAGAAGTAATTTCAGGAAGGTAGTTTCTTTTATATTGGATACATGTGTGCATGTACTTCGGTCATTTTGCTGCTTGATTCTAAAGGCTATAAAACTAGTGTAGTTAACAAGCTTGATGCTGAGAAACTGAGCTGTTAGTGGTATGGATAATTTCTCATGAATATTTAAAGTTCTGTGAACTAGGTTTGATTAATTCCTGTCTGGTAGAGGTAATGTCTAATGCCCCAAATCCAGTGTGCACAGAATGCCTGAATTGGTTTAAAAATCTTGTGTACAGCTCAGATCATGAAGCAGAGGTGCAGATAGTTACAGGCAAAGCCTGCTGTGGAGTTGAGTAGCAGTGAAGTACCTTCTGCAGAGCAGATACTCAGTCTGAAGGTAACTTCCCTTTTTTTGAACTATGGTTGTCCAATCTGCTTTCAGCCAATATCCTAATATTGCAGTTGTTAGTTGGAGGCCAGATGTTACTCTGGCAGTAGCACACAATATGCTACAGGTTCTGCTATATGAACTTGTCTTAAACTTTTTAGCATTCGTTTTGGGAAATAGGAGACTTTGCACAGATTCCTCTAAAACATTGGTAACAATGTATAACATGGACTTCCTTTGTAGTAGGTGCATGTTTTTTTTTTTAATTTGCCATTGTCTGAAGTGCATTCTGCATTTTTGTTACACAATAGAGAGAGAGCAAAACTCTGTACTTGTATGTACCCCGTTACATATTAGAAAGGGAAGGACACTGAAGTTCAAGGGAGGCATAGTATAGAACTGAAATGATGTAGTACTTGAAAGTCAGTTGTCCCAAGTTCCTCTGCTTTTAAGTACGGTGATACAGTGTAAGAAAGTAGAGGAAAAAAATATTTAAATGCTTTGCATACAAATCACTAATGGTTAATCTTTTCACAGGTTATATGCGGGCCCAGAAGTAGATATTTGGAGCAGTGGGGTTATTCTTTATGCTTTGTTATGCGGAACACTTCCATTTGATGATGATCATGTGCCAACCCTTTTTAAGAAGATATGTGATGGTATCTTTTATACCCCTCAGTACCTGAATCCCTCTGTAATTAGTCTTTTGAAGCACATGCTGCAAGTGGATCCAATGAAGAGAGCAACAATCAGAGACATTAGGTAAAACACTAACTGATGTTTGGGTACAAGATGCTGGAATTACAATAGTGCAAATATGCAGAACAAAGAAATCACTTGTACAGTTTGTCCACGTTTTTTAGACTGAGATGAAGAATTCAGCTTCTGGTGGCTTGGTTTGAGCTCTGATAGTGCTGGTTTCCAGTGGACAATGAAGTAGCTATTGGAGGTCACAGTAAAACAAATTATTTAAGTTACATATGGAAATTCTGAGACACTTTAGGTTTAAGACTGCCACATCAAAGCCATTTACATGCAGAATGGTTTGCAAAAAATGCACTGTATAGAATTCTTTGGGTAAAAAGAAGATTTCTTTGCTGTTTAGAACCTCTGGTCTGTACTGTAAATGTCTGAGGAAGCTTTTTAATCTAATAACTACTGCTTTTATTTGTATTTCTTCAGGTTCTGAAAAGCCATTTTTTAAGACTGTGAATATTCCACATGCAAGATAGCACTTTCTATCTTCAAAACACTGGCATGACTCTCTATATAAGTGATAATTCCTGTACCTAGTACTGATAAGTTAAAGCTTGTAGGTAAAGGTAGCCATCATGGGCTCCAAATTTCAAGAGAAGATTCTGGAGAAGTTGACTGTGTTGACAAATGTGCAGTAGGTCAAATGAAAAGAGCCTGATATTGAATAGAACTGTCCTTCATGCAGGAGCTCAATTTCTTTGCAAGAACTTCGAAGGAAAGACTGATGAAATACAAGCAGTGAAAACGCTACGTCTTTTAGGGTTAGAAGTTAGGAAATCAGCAGTATTCATGTTTTGTCAGTAGAACAAAAAATGTGGTGCACTTACCCCTTACTACTTTATTGCAATGGGAAGTACTTTTTGAGAGATCAAAGCACTTTGAGAACTAAGTGTTGTGAAACTTGAGTGGGTGGGAACATAATTTATCTCTGTCATGTTAAGTAAGTCCAGAAGAGAAGTGGTGTGAAAAAGCTGTTGAAGAATGTTGGTTACAGAGCAAGGATGGATTATAAATCCTAAACAGTTCTGTCTTAATAGCCATACAGCATACCATCCTACAGTTTAAAGGGCAAACTGAGTTTAATTGAATACTTTAATTCTTCTCATCCGTACATGAAAGGAGAGAGGCCCAGTGGCATGAATAGTAACAAACTATTTCTCTGTGTCTAGTCATCCCATCTAGGGCTCTGCCTTGTAGTGGTATAGGAAAGTACTTTTCTGCTTCCAGCCTGTTTGTTTCTGATGAAAGTAGAATGTGCTCAGCACAATTGTGCTGAGGCACAAGGTTGTCAGGATCACATTGACTAGAGCTTGGTCCATTGTTCTAGTTTGGATCTTCTAATAGTAGATTGTTGAAAAGGGCGTTCCTGGGTTGGAAAACGTAGCAGCAGACACTGTGGCTATGCCAGAAATCCTTCTTTCAACTGTATCATTTGCTCCTGTAACTAAAAAGAAACTACTGAAGAGAAAGGGGAGCTTGTTTAATAAGGAACAAAGAAGCTTCTCCTAAGAGAAGAGGAGAGAATCAGGAGAGGCAGCTCTTTCTGTTGCAGAGCAGCCACAAGAACAGGGGAGGAAGGGATTGAAAGTATAAATGAGAAAGAAACCAGCTGATCTCCATCCTTAAGTCATTTGGGAGGTGGCAAAAACATTTGAACCATCAAACAGATGAGCAAATTTTCAGCTGGTTATTGCAGTGCTGGGATATTGGGATAGAAAAGTCAAATTAGAGGATGAGGAAGCCTGGCAGTTGGGATCCCTTGCTTGGGATAAGGCCATTGACAAGAAGGTTGTAAAAGGATCAGGAGTCCTCAGTCTTTGGAGGTGAAGACAGTTTTCTCTTCAGGGAAGATCTTGCAAGTGAACCATCGTTGAGCGAGTTATATCCTGTATCTGGGACAGTCAGCTGTGGTGGAGGTAATCTATAGCAATCTGGATGACAACCATGTATCCAAAGACTGGTAAAAAAATATCACTTTATATAAAAAGCTGGTTGATGAGTTATACAAAGATATTTTTGGAGCTCAGGTACTTGAAACACCTTACAGTGAAGAGGATTGGGGTTTTTTTGATCTCGTGCAAAATGTCTAAAAAAATCTTGTGCAAGCAGGGGTTATTTTATGTGCTCTTGTATTTTCTGTGTGCACAGAAGGAGACTTGGACTGACAGCTGTGACTGAGTCTTCTTATACAGACTAAACTTTCATTTTTTTAAAAGAATTTCGCTTTAAAAATGTTTGGTTTACACTCATAATTTTTTTATTTTTCAATCTAGGGAACATGAATGGTTTAAACAGGACCTTCCAAAATATTTGTTTCCTGAAGACCCATCATATAGCTCTACCATGATNACCAAATGATATCATGGCTGAAGTTTGTCGAGCAATTAAACAACTGGATTATGAATGGAAGGTAACCAAACAGAGGATCTTTGCAGCAAACAATATAGTTTTGTTTGAGCTGTGTAGTTACATAGCCCAGAGGTCTGAAACTTTATTTTCCTGTGCTGGAATATAATTTCATATGCCTTTGCTGTGGGTGAAGGGTTTTGAGGGAGGCTATTCATGCTGACAGGAAAGTCTTCCTAACATGTCTTAAGTTTTCTGTTGGGGCTGTAGGAATATTTTTTTTGTTGGCTAAAAAAACTCAAACCACAACCCACAAATCCAACAGATAAGCCTGAAAATCATTGGATAAATACTAGTGAATTGAAATGAAGAGAACAATATGTAGTGATTTTTCAAGCAGTTCTGGTTACTGACTCAAATGTCTTTTGTGCTAGGTGGTAAATCCATATTATCTGCGTGTTCGAAGGAAGAATCCAGTGACAAGTGCATATTCCAAAATGAGTCTACAGTTGTATCAGGTGGATAGCAGAACATACTTGCTGGACTTCCGTAGTATTGATGGTATGTGAAGCATTACTTAAGTTAATTGAGTTGTATGGGAAATGTAAGCATGTCTTCATTTATTTCCTTGGAAGTGTTGCCCTTCATGATTTTAAACCAATCTAATCTGTATTAGTGTTTCCTTTATTCCTTCCTGATCTACTGTTCGTATGATAAATGGTTAGTTGCTGCATCTCTTAAGTAATACCTTAAATAATCCCTTAAGTAATACCAGCTCATTAAGTGCTCCATTTTGTGTCTGTGCCATAACTAAAATCAGTAGTGCACAACGGGACTGGGCTGTTGGAGGTGAGATTTGGATCAACCTTAACTGCCTTTGGAGCCTCATTGCGAGTTTAGATATTTAGATCTCAAGTAAGCATGAGAGTAGCATTTCCTAGTGATGCATTTCCTAGCTTGACATCTAAGCATTAAGTTTGACTTGGACCATACTCTGCTGTACTGCTTCTGACTGAGATGGAGTTTGTTTTCTTCACAGCAGCCTATGGTGGTGTTGTGTTTTGGATCTGTCACTAAAACAGTGTTGACAATCCACCAGTGTTGCCGAGCAGTACTGGCATAGTTTTGCCTACTCTGTCATGTTGGAAGGGGAGCAAGAGCTCTGCGGAGCTGATCTAGGTTGAACAAAGGGATATTCCATGCCATATTATGTTGTGCTTAGCAAGGAAACAGAAGGGCTGGGGCTTTGGTGCTGGTTAGCTTGGGACTGTCTGGGTCAGTCTGCTTTGGAGAGATAAGTAATGGTTGCCTTTGCATCAACTTTTTGTTTTCTTCCTTACTAAATTATTTTTATTTCTGCTCAGGAGTTTTCTCACTTTTGCCCTTTCAGTTTTCTTCCCCATTGTGCTGAGGTATCAGCTGCCAGGCAGTCAGCACACCAGTGCTGAGGAGCTAAAATGTAAGATAGGAATTGTACACTTGCAGTAATTGAAGTATTGAAAGCATTTGGTCTGACCTGTAGAGAGATGTATTTTATAGAGTGACAGTAAGAGAATCAAATCCTGGTTGGATGTCTACCTAAACATGAATGGAGGAGCTAATACACAGTGACCACAGTGCTTGTTTATGGGCATAGTACATTAAAGCAAAATTACCTACAGCCAGTGGTGTAGATGACATGCTTAGAGAAACATTGCACAGAAAAAGGATTTATTGGAGTGTAGCTGAATTACAGCATAGGGTGGCTAAGACTGTGTCCCATGACAGTTTAATCTGGTATGATTTAGCCATACAGTTCTTGCCTTGTTCCTTCTAACAGTACAAGTACTTGCTTAGATCCAGTGGGCTTGATCTAGGGGACCAATAACTTTCTTATGGTAACCTACCACAGTATAGGACAAATACCATCCCTGTTGGAGAGGGGATGGCTGGTTAGAGCCATGCAGCTGGAGGTCGGCAGCCTGCTCAGTCCTGGTTTCAACTCTTGAGGAAATGCAACTCAAGGGCCTGGATTTGTAATATTTCTTCCAACAGTGAAGCTGATTTGATGTGCCTTTCTCCTCACCATGGTTAACTGTTCTCTGTTCCTCTTAACAATTGGTACTTTAAAGTAGCATTGTGTAAACAGGAGAGATTGTCTTTTCACTATTTTCTACTGAAATAACTTTGCAGGTGCCAGGTTAGAGTCAAATTAATGTTCAGTATTTAAAATAAGAATAGAGATGCTTCAGCATAACACTACTACTAAGATGAAACTATTTCCTCCTCATACTGAAAGTAAATGAAAGCTGCTGCAGTCCAAATGTACAACATTCTAAGGTGAAAAACTTCCAAAACTGAAGGATAAATTATTGTAGATGCTAACTATAATGTATTAATGAATTATAATAAAAATACAAATAATAACCGTGTATAAATATCCAAATATAAATAAAATAAAAATAGAATAAAAATAAAGTCAATGCTAGCAAAAAAAAATCTACAAAGTGTTTGAACTATTATCAGTTTTACGCTATCCTGGTTTTGTTTTAAGTAACCTAAATTGAACTACTGGCTGCTGAAATCAGTTAATGAAAAATATGGTCGATGCTGGTGTAAACTAATATGGTCGATGCTGGTGTAAACTAGATGCAAATAGTTCTGAAGCTCAGTTCAGAATACAGAAATAATTAGCATACGGACAGTTGCTTTTGTGTTACTATGTATTTAAGCTTTTATTTTGTATCAGAGATACAGTTTGCAAAAGCTGATATTAATCATGATTTTAAAAAGCGTGATTTAGAAGTGTGAGAAGGGGAAGGTACTTGCTTTTCCTACAACTGGTTTAACACTGATTCCTAATTTTTCCTGCTCTCTTCTCCTGCCTTCAGATGAAATTACTGAAGTGAAGTCTGGGACTGCAACTCCACAGCGATCAGGTTCTGTGAGCAACTATAAATCTTGTCAAAAAGATTCAGATGGTGATGTGCAAGGCAAATCTGCGGATGCATCCCTTACCTCATCAGTGAATTCTTCGCTTGAATCTTCCACAGCTGACGTAACTCCAAGACCAGGGAGTCACACAATAGAGTTTTTTGAGATGTGTGCAAATCTTATTAAAATCCTTGCACAATAATTTTGAAGATGGGCTTATTTCTTTTATAGCAATAAGCATGGCTAAATCATAGTCAGATGCTTCCAATTATAATCAAGTTAAATTAACTATGGCGCTGAAGAAGCTAGCCACAGAATGCAGTTTGCATGGGGATTAAAATTATGGGCAGTTAGCATATATTATTTTGAAGCTGGAGTGAATTCTGATTGCTTGCTGCCCATTAGCATAACACAGGTACAGGAAATAACATGCCCTTTGGGTGGTGTTTATAACCTTGAGTGCACATTAGGCTGCATATAACATTTAAGTTAGATGGACCTCCTTGTTTTTTTCACTGGTAATACATATATCTGATGCACTGTAGGTAAACATACACTTATTAGTTCAGTGACCTAAGTATGACTTGTTGGTCACCCTCTACAATTGTGACTCAGTTGGTCAGAACTATGAACATCTTCTAACAGTAATGTCTTAAAACTGCTGTGTTTCTTCCCCCTTACTGGACAGTAACTGATAAAGTAGTTTGATATATTATAATGTACTACATCTAACAATAAATTTTATTAAATGCATGCAAATCCAGCCAGTTGGAAATGTGTGTAGGTGCTCTGTAATGCACTGAGGGTGAAATTCTGTGGGCATTGAGTAGAATGACTGAGTCCACAACAGTGGTGAGAGACTTAATGCTGAGAAGATTTGGCAACCTATGGGCTAAATCAAAATGTTGCAGTATAGAGAACTGTGCATATACCTTAGTGTGACAGCAGCACAGCAGCTCCCCACTGCTACTGCAGGCAGAAAAAATAATTTTCCTGAGAAACATTTTAAAGCATAGCCTAAGGGCTGTTTTATGCTATTCCAGAATCAGAAATTTACAGTTTTTTAACACAAATGTTAATACTTTGATACCGCTTTGATACATTTAAGTTAGGATATACTATATAGTATTTGCTTTGCAGTTAAAACAACATTACATGTTTTTCCCAGGACAATTTAATAGCAAATTTTGATATTTTATTGTAATCAAATGAAACAGTCTAACTTTTCAGTTGAACACTGAATACTGATCAGGACAATTTGAGTGCTAATATTGAAAAAGTTTTCAATAGTAGATTGCAATTACCTGTAATGAAATTTTTTCTGCATATATGGTTTTTACAACATTTCAGGAAAAAAATTGAACCTTGTATGTTAAAATTGCAGCTAGTACTTGCACCTTTAGCCTCTTGTAAATTGCATAAAATTAGCCACAGTTCCATTTTCATCTAGCACTTCTTAGACAGAAACAGTCATTAATATGTGGTATTCAAGGATTAACATTCCCTTCAAAATAATCTTCATGACCTACTTAGTTTCCAGGGAGAGGCTGGAAATACAGGCATTAGTAGGAAAAGTGAAACCTGGACTCTTCAAATAAATGGAAATTCTTGCCAGTGACTGAGATTTTATTCATTGGAAACTGCTGTCTATGGATATAAGAACAGTTTAATTCTGGCCAGCTGGCTTTAGTCCAGAAATTACTGTTTTGAAGATGCACAGAATCGGAAGAAACATAAAGCTGTTTTAAACCTCAGAACTGCTGTAACTGAACTGAGCAATTGTGAGGTCTGTCTAGTAGGTGGGTACAAGTTACAACTTACTTCTTTATCCTCAAGTGTCACACATGGTCTCTGTAGAGACACTGGCTGTATCAATGTACTTCAAAGGGGATGATAAAGTTTTGGGTTTAAGTTCCCAAGATTCAGATGTCAACATGAGGGACCAGTTGCAAATCCTACAATAAAGTCCTGTTTTTAGTCTTAAGAATTGGTTCTGGTGTACTGAATAAATCAATGTGTTCATCTTTGTAATCCTTTTATTTTGAAATTATTGCACTTGTAAAAACACTACAAACGCACAGGTTTTTAAAAATTGTAGTAATTCCTCATCTGGAATTGATTTGGGATCACTTATATATGTTGAACTGTTTATAAATGCTATCTGCTCCTTGTCATGTTGCAATGTGTTGCAATGTGTCAAGTTGCAAATAGCTTTTAGTTTTTATATACCTTTTTGGGCCCCTTGTGCATTAAGGCAACTATGTTTTTTTTCTTAGTTTTGGTATCTGGAGGTTAAAGCAAGTTTCTGGCAGCGGTGTACAATATGTGTGGTTTTAAATAAAGTAAATTTTTATTGGTATAGTAGATCAGTTTTGATGGCCAAAGGTTTTCTGATTTAACTGAGATTTTTTTAGGGAGTGGGTGGGGTGAAAAAGGGCACTAACAATCTAGTTGAACCCAGTTGCCTGTTGCGTGACTTTTCTATGCTTTGTAGATCTCGCTGTTGAAACTGCTTTTTTCACATGTTTGTACTGATCTTGCAGACCTGTCCTTAGCATTGCACTAGAAGCTGCCAATAGGCTGGGAAATGAAACTCGGTAAGAGAGGTGGCACAGTGGTAGGGAGGCAGCTTATGCAAATACACAAATTGGTTAAGTGTGTTACTCTGTATTCCCAGGCTTACTGCTGTTGGAGTACAATGAATTATCTTGCCTTTGTATTGTAACTTTTTCAATAACATGGATGAACCTGACTGTCCATGTGCAATATAAGTCACTAGGTAATGCATAAAAATTCATCTTGGCTGTGCAATATTAAAACAAAAAACTTTCATGTTTGTCTTGATATGAGTGTTTAATACAAACTTTGAACTACATTTTATTTTACCAGTTGATTACTATTGTAAGATATGAAGTCCTGTTCTTTAACAAAGATGTGCCTACTTCCTCTGTTCATTTCTTTTGACAAAGCTGAATGGCAAAAATGCTTGTTTATAACTGTGTAACTTTTTAAACGTTTAAAACTAAGTAAACATAAAATACTGAACCACCTTGTTTGAAACTGTGTGCATGCTGTCTTCTAGTGTTGTATGTTATATAAGTGGACAAGGACTGTTACACTTGTTTTAAGAACAGAAGCAATTACAATCTTAGGAGCAGCAACCTGGCAAATGACTGCAGACTTCCCACCTAGGGAGGCTGGCCCACTGGCTGAG
Organism: Sakesphorus luctuosus; assembly: GCA_013396695.1. Classification (NCBI taxonomy): domain Eukaryota; kingdom Metazoa; phylum Chordata; class Aves; order Passeriformes; family Thamnophilidae; genus Sakesphorus; species Sakesphorus luctuosus. The sequence goes on along the minus strand of VWZD01003583.1, from coordinate 81,979 downwards.
CAAGTATGGCCTACTGACCATTTTCCTCTAGATCCTGCAGAAGAGGAATCTGAGATGAAACACTGAATACTCTGTAAAAGCTGCCCTTTGCCCCCCTGTGGTGACTGGCCTTGACTGCTGTTTCCACGCATCGTGGATGGGGCTTTTCCCTTGGTATTTGTCCCTTTGGGAGTAGTTTTAAACCCTGCAGCCCGTCTCCGTTTAGACTTAAACCCCCTCTTATCGTATCAGCCTTGGTCACTTTTCCTTGGCGGTATTTCCCGGCGGCGGGTGGATGCTGCCGGTGCCGCTTCCCGCGCCCCCTGCCCCGCGCTTGCTGCGCGGCGGTGCCCGGTCTGCGCGGCGCATCCCGGCGGGAGCGGCATCCCCGGGAGCCTCCTTGCAGCGGGGATTCACCGCCACTGGCCTGCCGAGCCAGGCCGCCCCTTTGAGAACTACAGCTCCCGGCTGCCCCTGGCGTTGCGAGGGGCGATGGTCGCTGCCACGGACCTTCCTTCCCTTTCTTTTTTTCCTTCTCCATGCTTCCTGCTGCTGCCGCCCGCCTTTCCGCTTCCTGTGCCGGGTCAAGGGTGGTGCGGCGCTGCCAGCTGAGGATAGCGCTTGGCGGGAGCGGCAGGTAACGCCAGCGGGGCTCCAAGCCGGATTCACCTCATTAAGTCCTGTGGGGGAGTGCTGCGCTGTTCCATATTGCTGTTCTTGGATCGAGAACAGTGAGGTGTGGTTTTTATTCTGTGTACTTAAGAGCTGAAACTTAACTACTGAAAACGCATTTTTCTCCAGTTCTCCAAATGGCTTCCTTTGGGTGGAAAAGAAAGATCGGTGAGAAAGTTTCAAAAGCTACTTCCCAGCAGTTTGAAGCAGAAGCTGCGGATGAGAAGGATCTGGCTGACGATGATGATACTAACTGGGTGCATGCAACTAAGAGAAGAAAGGAAATTCTCTTAGAAGACTGTGTAAAGAAAAGTAAGGAGCTCAAGGATGAAGGTGCAGATTTGGCAGAAAATAGGAGGTAATGATGTCTTACTCTTTTACTGAATAAGTACCTAAACAGTAGCTAATTCACTGGGATCTGCATTCATATTTTTCATATTTAAAAAGTGATAGTTTCTTTTATTCTGCCTTTACTGGGTAGTAGGTGGCATTGTCAGCTGTGAAACAAAGCCTGTGTTACATTTTATTTCTTGTGTTCTCAAAACAAAACACAAAAAAAGAAGTTGAGAGATGAGAAGCTGGTTGGATCTTAAAGTTGAAAGGGTAGATAAGATGCAGTGAGGTAAGTAATGCTTTAGCTACTCTTGAAAATCTGTCTTTTCTCTTATGGAGGGTAAGCCTATTTTGAATGCATACAATGCCCAGGCAGATACTGCAAAGCAGCTAACACACTGTTAATCTGCTTTCAGAAAGTCAGGTTCAGGGAGCTGCTCTACATGTCTGCTGGTGGCAGTGCTGAGTCTTGAGAGCTTGGCAGGTTTGGAAGGATATTGCAAAGGTAGTTCCATTGTCCTGTTATGCTGCTGTGTAGTAGAGGAGTGTTAGAAGAGGGGAAGGTGGACTATAAATTGCATATTAATTATACAACTTGGTCAGATCTCCTCTGGAGGGAGAAAAACAGTTCCAAGAGTAGACCCCTTAAAGTCTTCAGAATGTTTGACATCTAAATTTGTATCCTGTAAGATACTTGTAAGAGCGTCTCCACTTCATTGTCCCAGGTCAGAGACAACATTATTTTCCTAATAGAAACGTTACCATAATGTCAGTATGTGTTCCTGTGCTGTTAAACGTTTTGTGTTAAGAAATTTCACCCTAATGAAAGGGTTCCCTGAGCAATATGGAGGAGAGAATAACTTAAAAGTTTAAAGCAGGCAAGTTTCTATGCAATAATAAACACACTATGTATGTGGTCTGGTCTGATTTTTAAAAGAAAGATATGAGTAAATACAAAATCTCTTTGAGAAAAGGCCTATTTCCAAATATTTAAATACAGTTTCCTCTTTTTACTGTTCACTCAAGTAGTGACACTCTTCAGGAGGCCAATGATTGAATTCTGTCTATCCCTGAGGCCTGTAATTCCTGAAAAAGAATTGAAGCCTTTTAAAGTTGAGTGTAACTTAAAACCAGGTTAAACTAAATCAGTTTTCAGCATGCTGCCATTGTAATAATCAATGGATATAATGCAGCAGTTGCATAATTGGGTTGTATTAATGGCTGGAAACACAAGATTAAGAGTCAATTAACATCTTTGTTTTTAACACTGTGTAAATAAATCATACAGAGGTCTACAGAAAGGTAGATCGATTCTATCCTTTTCAGGATGTACAGAGTTCTAAAAATGTCATTCTAATCTGGTATCAGTTAATGCATACTGTAGTTACATATATTAAAGATTGATTTTTATTTCTGCCTTCTGTTCTACCTGTGCCTTCCTTGTATTTTGCTTTGG
>VWZD01003583.1:56244-67357 GCA_013396695.1 Sakesphorus luctuosus | reverse complement strand
TGGTCTCCTCACCCCTACATTATACCAGGAGGAGGAGATGACAGGACAAGCTGCAGCAGTTACCCTCACAGAGATGCTGGCATTTTTCCCTCTCCTACTGGAGTTTAAACTCTAAACACTTTTTATACCTTTTTTTTTTTTTTTCTTTGATTTGTGTGACTAAACTTCAATCTTTTGGTGGGGTGATACAGATGCCCTAGGGGAGGTGGCTCCTTTGAGCAGTTACAGAAGATATCTCAAAGGGACGGCCCTGCTATTTCTTAACACTCCATCCTTTGTTAATCTCATCAGTTTGAAAGCCTTTGTCCTCGGCCAGGAGCATCCCTGCAGGGGGCTGAGACATCCCCCTCAACCCATCAGGCCTTATCAGGGGCCATCATCCCACAGTTGTCCGTATCTTCTAAAATTAAAATGTACTGAATTTAAGAGATTATAATTGCCCATCAGCATTTGGCTCAGGAGTTTTCTAAGGAAGTAGGATATGGCAGTGTGTTTGTTACCAAGATGTTGGGTTTTATATATGTATCCACTTGTTTGCTAGTTCTGTAAATGGTGTCCTCCACATCTAGTGGCATATTGTGGAAGCATCCTTAAACTGAAAAGGATGCTTGGCAGTAAAGACTCAGAATAAAAACTCTCTAGGAGCAACATCTTGTTCAGCTGGGTCTTTTGAAGGTTTCATTCAGGTAGTGGGTGGGGAAAATTGAGGGTGGTATGTTGTCATATTACATTGTGGAAATATTTGGTATTATAGGAGCGATGATTGTTAAAGAGTTGGCTTCATAACATAATGCACTACCACAAGAATAATTGCTTGGGAGAGTCCTGAACAGTAATCAAATTTATATTATATGTAACATAATATATTCTAGTCTTTATATATTTTTAAATTTGTATTATAGGGTCATCAAGTTTGTAAGAATTTAATTTATTGTGCCCCTTGCCTGTCTTTATTGGTTTTTTTTTGTTCTGTTGATTTATGTACATGGGTGTTAATGATGTAGTAATTTTGTACAGTTGTCTACAGCAAGGGTTGGTGCACATGCTTACATAGCTTTGGTTGTTTGCAAGTCAAATATCTAGTCCAAGGTTGCAGTTCCATCCCTGGTTAAACTGAGTTGAGGTCAATGTGACCCAACTCTCCTGCCCTTTGATTTCCACCACTTTGCAATGGTCCTGGTTTTTTGTTTTACTGTGGGGAAGCCAATCGCAGCACCAGTTTGTCACAGGACTGGAGAAGGAGCACAGCTGAGAAATAATCTCTTTGTGGTTGCTGCTTGGTGTTTTAAAACAAACTAGTATTTGGACAGGTCATAAACTGGTTTAGATTTTTGACTTCATTCAGTAAGAAAAAGCTTTTGTTTTGTGCAAAGCAGGGACAAGGGAGGGGACTGAGGTGAAGAGACTTCTGAGGATTGACTTAGTAGGAAGTTGCAGAGTCATTTGAAGACATTTGTATTTGCCTTTCACAAATGTGGCAGAATTCCAATACTTCTGTATTGTGGGTGGAATTGAATGAACAAGGTTTCAGAAATTATTTATTTTAGTAGCTGATTTCTTTTGTGGTGTTCAGAAGTGGGAAAGGAATTCCAAACAATGCGGGATAAATCTCAGTGGATGAATAATTCCACTAATATAGTGGAGGGGTTTTTCACGCTCCCAGGAGCAAGGCTAGGAAAGCGGCGAGCCGTGGGCGGCAGCACTCCCTAGAGTCGTGCCCCTTAGAAGCTAGGGTCGGCTCTTCCCGCTCCCGGCCTGGCGTGACCCCTCCGGCCGGAACAGACGCAGACCAGGCGAGAGTCCACGAGGAAAAAGCCAGGTTTAATAGAGCGCGCTTGCTTATAAGGGGACGCGGACAAAGTTCCCGGATAAGGGTGGGGAAGAGGGGCGGAGATGGGGAGGAGACAGGGAGGAGTCATGCACTCCATTGGGTGCATGCAAACGAAGGGGAGGAGGGGAGGGAGGAGCGGCAAGGGGACCAATAGGGAGAACGAGGTGTGTGGGAGAATTCCAGGGCTATTGTGGGAAGAAGAAACTTGGATCGTAGCCATCTTTTAAGGGTACAGTGTCCATGTGGAAGGTCTCATGGTCCCAATCCTGTCGCTGCACGCGCAGCCCGGGGTCCCAGGCCTCAGTGTCCTCATCTGCCCGGCGCTTGTAATTCTTTGTTGGTCTGGTCTCCTCCGACAGATAAAAATCTAGGAGTGTTACTGACATAGAGAATAAAAGAAATTGATAGAAAATTAGAATAATAAATATTAAAATGTTCTTGTTAATTTACAGAATGAATTACTGCAATAAAACCTCAGGAAGTGTTATGCAAATTATTGATATAAACAATTACATTGAGCATTTTGTAGGTATGAGAAGTCTGTAACCTGGCTTTTTCAGTGTAATTTATTGGGTTTTTAATATAATATAATATAATTTAACTGACTGTGAAGTCGTCAAAGTAATTTTGGTTTGGTAGTCATATTCTGATAATAAATTGAAGTTGAGAGAGAAAAATCTTAAATCTTTAGCAAAACTGGAAAAAACCTACCAAAGTGACCATATTTCCCAGTCTAAAGAAAATCCATTGGCGCTGTTAGTTTGTAGATGGTAGCTTTTGTTAAATCCAGGAAAAGGAGCTGTAGAGAGATAAGGCTTTTTAAAGTCAGACTGAACTGTGTTTATTTTATCAGTGTGATCAACCTAATGTTTAAAGATAGAACGTAGTAAAGAATATACATTAAAGGCCGTATTTTTATGACTGAGACATGGATTCTTTCTCCAGAATGCAACACTGAAGCAACCAAGCTTAGCTTTCTGTTTTGTTTTGATTTGTTTTGTTTTGTTTTTCTCCAGAGGAGGAAATCTTCCAGTTCTCAGGGGCTTTACAGCCATGTGCGTTATCACAAACTCGTGTGTTACCCTGTTTGTTTTCTGAAAGTGTGCTGCAGTTTAACGGAATAACCTTCCAAAATTCAAAATATTCTTTGTAGATGTTTCCTGCTAGGTAGAGCATAGGATTTGAGTCATCAAATAAGAGTAACAGGTAGGATAAATTTTAGAAGTCAGGATTCAGAAGCATGGGATACTGTGGACAAGTGACTGAAGTATTCCTATCTAGTAGTTAATGTATCTAAAAACACCTTGTGTCTTAATCTTCTGTTGAATCTTTAGTATTTTGTTTTGCATCTCATGCTGCAGTATGGGAAGAAAAATGAATAGTTCAGAGAGGTTTTGCTGTCACTTCTTTTTGTGGGGCATTGTTGTATGTGTCCAAAATAATGCTGCCAACAAAAACCATCAATCTGAATCTACTGGTTCATACAAGGTTGCATATCAGTAGAAACAACAGCACTGAAAGTGACTAACTAGCTCTGTCATGGTAACTGGAGCATAAACTTACATCTTCTGACCCTTCACAGAACATTTTGTTCAGCTGAAGTTGAGCAGTGGTTGTTGCTGCAGTGCTGGTAGTGAGAGTTCCCACTCTTCTTGGCACTTTCGTGTGGATGAGTTGCATTTTTATCTTGGGGTTTAGAAGTATGATAATTTTTTTTGGTTCCTTAGATGGTGATATCCAGTCTCTGTACAGGCATATGTATATTATGTCTTTGTAGATAGATTATTCTGTTTATTTCACATCTATATTTCACTTATTTCTGGAGACGTCTTGGCTTTAGTTGACTAGTATTTGCATTAATACTGTATAGTCATTTGACATCAATACTTTCTGATAGTTTCAGCTATGTGGAAACTTTACACGGTACCTGCCTACTCAACTTACTACAAGTTTCATGAAAAATAAAATAGTACTAAAATACCAGAGAGAAGTACGTTTCCCCTATTTTTGTCTTTCTAACTGTTTTTGTCTGTACGTTTTGTCATTATTATTCTGTGATGTTGACATCAGCAAACATTGAAAAAGAGGCAAGAGGTAACAAAGGAAAAGAAAATGGAGGGAAATTACGTTATTGAATACAGATAACAAGAGCATCTCAACTAAATGAAATGGAACTGATCAGAGTAGAACATGAGCAGACTATTGCTTATTGTGTATCATCTCTCCCCAGATATTTTGCTGTGTTAATACCCTACCCCTGAGCATTGTATTTTGGCAATAAGTAACTTTGAACAAGATAGAGGAATGCTGATAGCTAAATCCCAGACTTTTTTTTTTTGAAACTACTGACACCTGTTGATCTGGTACCTTAATTTCTGTGTCTGATTTCTGAGAACCTCTAGGATCATAACATGAGGTAAGAGAGACACAGCTGTCAGCCGTCTGTGGACAAATAATTAAAAGAAAAGGAATAAATGCCTACTCAACTAAGAACAAAGCAGACGGTACCCATCATTCTAGCTCTATTACTGTGTGTCTGAAGGGTGTCTGAACACATAATTCTCAAGACCAGAATATTGCTTCAAACTATTTTTCTTCTACATTTTCCTTCCTGTTCTTTCAGAGGAACTGCTGTGGAAACTGTTTTGAGGAAGCAAAGTTGGTATTTAAAACTTCATTTCAACAATAAAGATGTGTTACTGCTCTGTGAATACTTACAATATTACAGCTTTTTTCAATATCTGATACTTGGTATAGATTAACTGACAGTTTCTGGTGAAGATACTAAAATAGTGGATTGATTTTACTGAAACAATTCTCTTCTTACTGCTTAAATAATGAAATAGCATGTTGAGGTGTAATAAAACTTTTATTTGTCTTTTTAATGTGAATTTCCATACTGCTCCTGTTGTCAATGTTTATTTCAGCTTCCTACAGAGCTGTCACCTGTAAAATGTGAATTAATAACCGATTTTAATTATATTATGTTAAATTAGAAATCTGGTATTAAATGAAGTACCCCATATGTTTATAGGTGGTTGGAAAGCGGCTTCTAGATGCTGTAGAAGTATTCTTATGTGTCCTCTCTTTTACCAGTTGTGGTCTAATCTGATATTAATGCTGAATATAAAAGCATTTGAAACTGGATTTTTTTTAATTATATGAATGTAATTTGTATTTATTCTTTTTAATATTCTCAAATGAACGCCAGTTACAGAACACACTAAACATTCTTTCGTGTGAGCATATTTCTTGGTGGTGTGGAATGTCTTGACAATTTTGGTTCTTAAGCACTCTCGTATGCCAGTATGTGTATGCAGTTGTTATTTGATCTCTGTCAATGTCTGCTTTTAGCACTGCTTTTTTTAAATAGAAAAATTACTGTTCTACTATGTGTTTAAGAAAAACAGGTCTATTATATAACTTGTAGCCATAGATATTAGAGAAATACAGGTAAAATGTTTGCCTGTCTCTAAAGAAGTTCTGAATTATTGCATGCTGTCTGATGAGTAAAATTGTGCATTTGTACACATTTAACAGTTTTTACACATTTTCACACATCTCTGTCCTGTTTTGTAATTACTTGACAGTTAAGTGTTGATAGAATACAGGTAGCAATAGCTCATTTCTTTTGTCTCTCTATTAAGGCCAAACATTTATCCATACTGTAGTTTTTAATTTTTACATGAGAAAATTCTAAATACTTGTCACTACAATCTATTTGTTAACATGTCTGTAGTTAATCAGGTATGCAGTCAGTGACAGTAGCATTGGGTGGTTTTTATGGCAAAACTCAACCATCAAAACCATCACTTGGTTGAAAGAAGCTAATTTCTTATGTTTCTTTTCCTGCACTGGTTAACAGCTTGTAGAGAGAACTTGAGCTATTAGCCATTCTCACCTAAAAATTGCACTACTGAGTTCTCAGCACTACTACAAGTGGTTAGCAGTATATTTCTTAGCGCTTCTGACAGTCATTATGATGTAATGTTACTGCAGGAAAGGAAATTCTGTATTATATGCATTTTGTATCATAACCCATATTTTGAGAGGAAAATATGAAGTCGCCATGTCAAGTCCAGTGAGATTCTGCAGCAAGACCAGAAACAAAGCTGTGGAACATTGGGTTTCTAGAATTTTGCGTGTTTGGTATGTTTAACTAAGGTTTTATTTAGTAATATGCAACTTACTAGGTTTTTTTCCTGAATATAAAATTTTTTTAAAAGGAAAAATGCATGCTTTGGACTTGTTAACCAGCTGTATAATTCTCTTCAGTCAGACCTGAACTAATGATGTCATGTTTGAAAAATAAACTCAAGCATTGGCACATCCATATGTGATTTCCAAAGCTCCCTTTGAGCAGAAGGCCCTGAAATTGGGCACACTGATGGCCCAGTGCACAGAGCACAGGAAGAAAAGTGGTCTTTAGTTAGCTCCAAGAGACTGGGTTAGCACCTGGATGTATTGCCTCTGTGTTGTAAATTTTCTTGTCTCCTTACAGATAAATGCAGTGTCTGAGTGGGGTGGATCATAAATCAGTGATTGACCGGATTGTCAGGAAAGGGAAAGAATCAGTCAATGGCAGGGGCAGCAGAGCCCTCAGCTCACAATTCAAAACGTGTTTGTAGAAGACATGTTATGTCAGGTGGGGGGCAGTGCTCACTCTGGATTTCGTCTGTAACTTGTTGCTAAAATTATTTACCGCAGTATATTCTGTTTCTGAGTCTCAAAAAGATAGCTGTGACATGGTAGTAAGACTACTTTTTCACATTTTATGTGAGGAAATTGAGTGTTATTCCTGTGTGAGGGAGGATGTCTGTCAGAGATGGTATCAGAATCCTGGTTCTGTGGCTTTTGCTTTTTGATGTGAACATCTTTATCTTTCTCCAATATTGTATTTCATATTTATTCTTTAACAAAAGTAGTTTCAAAACTGCATTTGCCTAATAGATACAATGATCAAAAGTACCCACATTTACATGTGTGGATGGACTAAAAATGAGAAAACTGATGAATGGAATTTATGTTAAAAACTTGATCTTGTATTTCGGTGTGATGATATGTGGTAATTGCTTTTGGCACATGATGAAATGGTATTTCCATCTGCTCTGAAAGTTCTTAAGAGAGATAAGTCTCTTTGAAATATTTGTGTAGCCATTTAATTTTGTGGTATTAGCCAATTTACATGTAAGAGAACTTTGTGTTTGCGGGATAAGTAAAGATTCAGCTATACAAACCAGACTAATTTTCGCTATATACACTACTGGTGTCCAGGTGTCAATGACCTGATTCTAAGTGGTCTGATATGTATGAGAATAGTACTCTGAATACCTGTGCCCTGGAAATGATGTGCATTAGCTATGTACATGCTGTTTTGCTCCGTTGTCAATTCAGGATAGTCTACCTGCTCCAAGGGCACTAGCAGCCAGTTTGTGTCTCTCTCTCCTCTGCTGTGGGGTAAGACGATATATACGGTCAGGTGCCACTGAAGAATTGCCATGTATCTCTCTACCTGTGCAGGTTAGTGTTGTCACACCTAAATGAGCCTGTTAAATATAGACATTTTATTGGGAATTTTAGGAGATAGTTAAGCAGTTGTTTTCTCCATATGTAATCAGAAGTGACTTTACCACAAAATAGCTATGCTTTCGGGCTGCAGTAGTGATGATTCATCGGTAGCATCAGAATTGTCTGAAAAAAGTTTGAAAGTTGCTGAGACTCCAAAAGAACATTTTAAACATGTAAAGTACAATAAGATATACCAATCTTATGATGGTTACCAGTGAGGTTAGAACATGCTTTGTGGCACTAACTGTGAACAAGAATTTTCTGTGCATGTTTAAGCAAACAACTTCCTTTTTCCTGTTTCTGCACGGTTCTCTAGATGCTTTTACGAAGTGCTGTACACCTCTTTTCCCACCCACAGCAGCAGAAATATTTTACTTTAAAAACGTATTTCACTTAAAGAAATCTGATGTTGTTAAACATAAAAAAGCTGTGTTAATGTTCATTCTCCTTTATTCTTTTTCGTTTCCTCCTTCTCCTGTTCTTTGACTTTTTTTCTCCCACAGGCTAGCCCTGCATCATCTCCCAGCTTAAAAGGGGAAGTTTATTCCTATAATCAACCTCTGCTTTAATTTTAATTTCTTTTTATAATTTTCTTCATTTCTCTTTATAATTACTGACTAGTGTTCTTTAGCTTCCAACAAGGTCTGAATTTGACTCTGTATTAGGTTAAAATTGTTCTAGCTAGTGTTGCTGGTGGCCACTGGTCATTCATGTTCATCCTCTATGATACGAGTGTTTGACAATTAGGCATATTCTTTTTAAAATTTACTTTCCCTTTCTTAACTCTGTCTAACTGTGTTGTTCCTCGTTCTCCTATAACATCTTATTCTAGTGTAGCCATCCAAGTCTCACAGAAATACCAGGAGTTATGTTTTCTTATGCCTTCCCCTGACACTCTACTCCTGTATTCTGCCTCTCTCCTGCAGACCTGTCTCATTTTGTCTGAATTTGATACCAATGCTTTTTCAGTATATTTGCAGATATTTTTAGTGTCACTCTGATCATGTCCTGTCTCTCTCTGGTCCTGAAGCATCAACTGTGGCAAGCCTGTCAGAGTAAAACTGTAAGACTTCAAATCCTGTGTGAACTGCAGTGATGCTTTCTAGTATTATGTATATATGATTCAAAAATCAATCTCTGTGTAACTTGGGTGTTGGGTTTTTGTACCCGGAAACCTCAAATTAAATAATTTTTCTTTGGAAGTAGGAATTTTTAAATTATTTTGTTGAAGAGTTTGAAAGATCCTGTTTTCCCAGAAGTGGTGTTTAAAACATAAAGTGCAAGCATGAGATGTTTCAAAAGCTTAGTAAGTTGTAGAAAAACGTGCCAAGTTTCTGTAGCTCCCAGATGGTCAGTAGCACATCTGAAGAGAGCAGTTTCAGTACTTTAGGGGAGCTATGGGATTTCATGTGCTGTTAAATAAAAATTGTCAAGATCCATGAAGTCTTCTATGCTGAGGCCATTCCAGATGTATTTATTTGTCAATAATTTATTCATTTTTATGGCTTTTCAATAAAGAAGAGAAAATGCTAATTAAATTCTGATTATAACTATAATTTTTTTTGTAATGAGATATACTACTGTACTGATATCACTGTGGATAGGTAAAATTAAGGATACTTTATAAACTCACAGTAATTCAATATTTCAAAATATCAGGGTTTTAAAAAATGCTTTATGTTCCTGTTTAGGTACTTTATTACAATATATATACAGATAAGAGTTTTAATTTTTCTGTAAATACTAGTTTAATAATCTATAAAATCAGGATATCTCCATTACTGATATTCTGTTGCTTCTTTACTGTTATATTAGGTACGTTTTTATAGTGATCACAGAGATCTAAAAATTAATCGGTGTTGTAAGATGATATTTTGCTTAAAATTTATTTTCATTTAGCCAAGAGAAGATTATATCTTAAATTATGTATCACTGACATTGCTCATATCTTGGTATTATATAATCCTAATGAACACTAGAAGATTTTCTGCTTCAGCTCCTGTTCAAAGTCACCTGCAGTTGCTCAGGACATTCTTGAGTTGCATTTTGAATATCTCCAATGATGGAGATATGTTTAAACAGAATTTTCTGTTCTTCAGTTTGTGCCTGTTCCTTCTTGTCCTGTCCCTTGGCAGGAGTGAGAAGAGTCTAGTTCCATCTTCTTTACTCCCAGCCCCGCTTCCAAATGGGTTATTTTGCACTTTGGTAAAATTTCTCTTCAGCTTTCTCTTCTCCAGATTGCATAGTCATATTTCTCTTAGCCTCTCCTTATATGACAGATGCTCCTAAATCATCTTTGTGGCCCACTGCAGGACTCACTCCAGTGTGTCCATGTCCCTGTCACACTGGGCATCCCAGAACTGGACGCAACACTCCAGGTGTGGTCTCACTAGTTAAGGGAGATCCCCTCTCTGTCTGCTAGTGACGTTAAGGCAGCTCGGGGTGCTGTTGGACTGCTTTGGCATAAGGACACATTGCTGGCTCACACACAGCTTCTTGTCCCCGAAATCATTTATCTGTAAAACTGCTGTACAGGTCAGTAGGCCCACAGCCAACTGGTTAATTAATCCCAAGACAAGTCATTCTTGGGATTAATCTCTGCTTGATTAAACATCAGAGATTTCTGAAGAAATAGACCATCATAGATCACTGGTGTATATATCTGTGGTTTTTTGAGTCTCATCCTTGTTTTTGAAATGTTATTTTTGAGATGAGTTATTTTTGTTTTGGAAGTGCTAGATTTCATATCCGTTTTTCTGAAGGGACCTAAGATTCAAGTGCATATTATTGCTTGTCAAATCTGAATTCCTTTTATGACAAGTTAACCCACCTAGCTGATCAAGGGAAGCTAGTAGATGCAAACTTTCTGGATTTCAGCTAGTGAATGCAAACTTTCTGCCTCTCACAAGATTCTTGTGGAGAAAATGTCCAGCACATAGCTGGATAAAACACATCATGTGGTGGGTGAGCACTTGGCTCATGGGTTGAGTGCAGACGGTAATAGTGAATGGGGTGACATGAGACTGGTGACCTGTCACTGGTAGGGTTCTGCAGGGATACATCTTAGGCCCTTGCTCTTCAACATTTTCATGTCTGACTTGGATGCAGGACTGGAAGGGATACTAAGCAAGTTTGCAGGTGACACAAAACTGTGAGGAGCAATTGACTCCATTGAAGGCAGGGAGACCCTGCAGAGAGACCTTGGCGAACTGGAGGACTGGGCAAATGAAAGGGCAAGTACTGGATTCTGCACTTGGAATGGGCTAACCCTGGATTTGTGTACAGACTGGGGAATGAGAGGCTGGAGACCAAGCCCATGGAAAGGGACCTGGGGATCCTGGTGGATGGCAAGTTGAACATGAGTCAGCAGTGCTCTGGCAGCCAGGAGGGCTGACCCTGTCCTGGGGGGCACCAGCCACAGCATCACCAGCCGGGCGAGAGAGGGGATTGTCCTGCTCTGCTCTGCACTGGGGTGGCCTCACCTTGAATATTGTTTGCAGTTTTGGGCACCACAATGTAAGAAATATATTAAGCTATTAGGGAATGTCCAAAGGAGGGCTACAAGGACAGTGAAGGGCCTTGAGAGGAAGCTGTATGAGGATCAGCTGAGGTCACTTTGTCTATTCAGCCTGGAGAAGAGGAAACTGAGGGGAGACCTCATTGCAGTTAAAACTTGCTCGTGAGGGGAATTGGAGGGACAGGCACTGATCTCTC
>VWZD01003583.1:37503-52812 GCA_013396695.1 Sakesphorus luctuosus | reverse complement strand
TCCCAACAACAAAGTACTTTTTAACAGGAATTCAAAAATGCTGTTATCTTAGGCAATCACAATAAATGTCTTTGTTGTGTGGTTTGTTAGTATGTCACAGTATGGAGGAAAACCTGAAAGATTTAAAAGTTGTATTGAAAGGATCAAGGAGAGCCTTAATGTGGCAGATTAGCCAATATGACTATTAAAAATCTACCTGCACTTTTTAAAGATTTGGCTTAATACCATCAACATTATACTGGGATACTGTATGCAAAAGGTATGTTCCAGTTTGATTTCATAGTATTACATAGATTTACTAAGATGTCTTACATGCTGGAAAGAAACGATTAGTGATGATGGTGACTCCTCAAGTCCTTAACGCAGGGTGTTTTTAAAGTAGCATTTATTTTGGAATCAAACTATTTTTTTTTGGACCTGAAGTCAAGAGGAAGCTGTTGAAAATTTCAGGACAGTGGGACAGTGCTCTGTGGGACAAATTAGTGAACAGCTCCCTTCCAACAGTTCATTTTTAGGATCTTATGTGTAGGTGAGAATTAAGCTAGGTCTTCAAAAACACTCTATTTAATTGAAATTTTACTAAAATCAAGTATTTTCACTGTGGAAATTGCAGGAACAAGAGGGAAACAGCTTACCAGGATCTAAACTGTGATGCAATGACTAACCGAAATGGATGCTTACTACAACATGCTTCAATTTCTGCTTCAGATGCAATACCTAATACTGAGGGGTTCTTGCTTATTCAGCACCCCAGTCCCTTTATTTCTCCAAAATAGCAAAGGCGAGTTAGAGGCACACAGGTTTCCTGCTCACTAGGTGCAGCTGAGAAACCAGCTGTCTGACTCTAATTCATCTTGTAAAATATCTTTCCTTGTCTAATGAAACCATGGGAAAGTAATAAAGGCTGAAAGAATAAAGCAACCCAGGCCTCTGCTTCTACTGTATCTTTACTTTCTTTCCTGAAGAGGAGATCAGGGCTAGGCAGTTCATTGTTTCTGTTTGGTCGCACTTTTTCATATTGCTTAACACTTCGGTTACACTGAATGAGAACAGGAGAAAAACTTATCTACAAAGTATACGTTTATAAAACTCTTTAGTGAGTCTTTTAAACCAAACACACTTGGTAACCTCTCTTTCGTACATGCAGATAATTATTACAGATGTTTTTTGCAGTATGACTTATGCTTACTGGAAGCTGTTTAATGAGTAATTTGATACCTTCTTCTTCTAAAGGCATTAGTGTGAGCTTTTGCCAAGACAGGAATATGTAATTCATTCAAAAAATATTGCAGTTAACATCTAAATAGCACTGTCTTAGAGCTGACCGTGTTATTCCAATCCAGCATACCAGCTCAAATACTGCAGCTGTTAGTGTGTAGCTCAATGAAAATGTTTTGGAAGAATTGTACACCAATTTCAGCAAGGGCTTGACCAGCACCAGGTCTTTAAAAATCTACCCATGCTGGTATGTTGGTCACATACTGGAGGAGGAGGATCCTTTGTGCAGTATGCAAAGATTCTTTATGGTGTATACTAATTTTCTTTCAGTGGGGAAAAGTCTATTTGTAAAGTAATTTCTTTAGAGCATTAACATTGGAGGATATAGAGTTTTGCCCAGGCTTGAATATCTGTCTTATATTCTGTTACATTTGTTAAGATAATCCTATGTTGGGTTATATAGCAGATTCCCAGTTCATTAGTGTTTCCTTTTCAAGCAGCAAATTTGACATTTTCCTTACTGTGTTAATATGCAGTTCAGATAAATATGCTAATGGCACAATAGGAATCTGTAAATGTTTATGGTAAGTTCTTAAAGATCTGTATTTTAACAGATGTAAGACAAATGTTTTTCAGTATTTCTGAAGAGCGGAAATAGCGTTTAAAGTTCCTAGTTGTCAAAGACACTTAAAATAACTGTTTCCAGAAAATCATATGGGAATTGTGGAGTTGCTCAACTGCTTCAGAAACCCATTGAAGTTGATGAGATTTTTTCCATTTCTCTCAGCTACTCTTTGACCCATTTAGAAACAGATTTTTATGGTGTGTAAGGAGGTTAGGGATGCAGTTTTCTTTGCATGCAAGACCTGTCTGGTATATGTAATTAATATTCCATTACCAGTCTAAGCTACTCCCCCATTGCAAGAACAATGAGTGGCAAGTAAATGTTTATACAAGTTCATTTTTACCTTTTTGTTGCAAAACAAAAATCGTTAAAATAAAGACCCAGCAACAGCCTAGTGTTGATTCTAATGTTAGATAAGTAATATTGTAAGTATATACAAAAGAGTGTATAATGCAGTCACTAAGACTGTGTGAAACTAACTTCCACCTCAGATAACAGTGAAACACACTATGCAACTATGACAGGACTTTTAAAGTACAGAATACCATAGTTTATAGATATTTATAGAAACAAGTACATTCAAATGAAAGCACTCAGGTTTAGTTCCATTTAATAAGCTTTTTAGATGTTTTGTCACTGGTGATATGAGGATCTAGTTTCATATAATGTTGGATCCTGAATTTGCATTCATTGAACACAGCTAGGATTTCAGATTTATGTCTCCTCTTTGTTTCCATAGATGAAACCCATCAAATTCATATTTGAATCATTCCTTTTCCCCTTTTCTAAAGGTTTTCTTAATCTTGAACTGTTAAAGAAATGATATTAACTTCCACCCACCTGTCTTCCCACTTAAGAAATTATAAGGTTTTTAAGACATGACCAGACTTACAGTTCCAAGTTTAGGCTATAACTAATCAGCTAATAATTGCTGACCATCTTGAATCATAGAATCATAGACTCGATTGGGTTGGAAAAGACCTCCGAGATCATCAAGTCCAACCCTTGGTCCAACTCCAGTCCATTTACCAGATCACAGCACTCAGTGCCACGTCCAATCTGAGTTTAAAAACCTCCAGGGATGGTGAATCCACCACCTCTCTGGGCAGCCCATTCCAATGCCTGATGACTCTCTCTGTAAAGAAAGGGTAGAAAACCATGGACAAAAGCTGCCAGTACTAGCCTTTGCGCAATACCTCAGAGCAGGACCCAAATGGGGTCCTTGAGTTGGAATGTGTAGTGAGACAAGTTTACCATCAAAACATTTATGTAAACTACAGAAATCTAAATTTCAAAAAAGCATTTCTGGGTGGTGTAATGGTAGTTGTTTTACAGCATGGATGAATGTAAGCTGCTTATGAATAGGAAGAATTTTATTCATCTGTAATTTGAAATGAGTTTCTGGGTGGAAAAAGGAATTGGGTCAATTTCACTGGACCTGGAATGTATCTATATATAGTGATTCAGCCAGTGAGGTCATTTAAAACCAGAACTTACTCAGATTCATAACACTTCTAGAATATTGTGGGTAAAATAGGATGGGTCCCTCTAATGCCTGGATTATTAATGCTTGGTCAGTCTCCTGATGATAGTTGGTATATTTAATTGGCTTTTTGCCACCGAGTTCTTCTGATTCTTCTGATCTCTCATGTATGGGTTTTTTTAAAGCTAGGTCTGTTAAACTAAGTCATTGCATGACATGGATGTTGTTCATTTTAATGCATGCCATAATGGTAAATCTGTTGGAATAAAGTCCTGAAAATCCACTTACTGAACATCTTTATAATATAGACATTTCCTTCTAGTCAGTTGTGTGTGTGTGTGTGTATATATGTACATATATGTACACATATCTATATATGTGCAATGAGGGTCCTGAGATGTTTCTTTCACTTTGTAACATTTTGTTTTCTAGTTTTTGGATTAGTTTTAAGAAAGTTTTCTAATAGAGTGTTATCACTACATATATATATATGCACACATCACTATATATGTGCACTATATATATGCACACGGTAAGTATATATACACACACAGAAATGAATCTGCTGCTTAATGTGGCTGCATCCTGAGCATGTGACAGGCAGGTTGTACAAGGGCTACAGCATGTGTGGTTCCTCTCTGGCTTTGTCTCGGCCATGTGGCCTACCCTCTTAAAAGGACTGATCACCACTTGTCAAATATGTGCAAAGCAAAACTTCATGCAAGCTGTGTTTTTTATTCCTTTTTCAGTATGATTTTCCAGATGTAGAATACCTGGCTTGCTGGTTCAGTTTCCAAGCAGCCTGTAGAGGTATTGTATTAAGATGATAATAATATACAGGTAGAGTAACCTATTACAAGGCTGTACACATTCAGGTCTTCTATTGTATGTTCATTTTTATGATCTCTTCACCTGAAAACAAAGGTGTGGGAAAACAGTGTGCATTAATAAATTTACTCTTTTGCAATGACTGACAGGTATGGCTGAGTCATTTTATTAATAACTGAAAAAAATTACCTATGCTGGACAAAATGCATGTACATTCAAATGTGTACTTGTTTGAATGGACTTTGAGAAACTGATGCCAGAGTTACTAGGAGCACAGTAATTACTACCATGATCTGAAAAAAACATTTTTAAGGCAGCTGTCCATGTACATACAACAGTTATAAGCAGATGAAAGCAGAATAATGGTCTTTTATTAGTGAGGTCGTAATTCAGTCAACAAAACATTAAAATACATTAAAAACATTACTGTTTTGCAGTAGAAAGTATTGGTAGGAAGTCCTGAATACTTGGGATGCATAAAAAGATTCTGGTGAGTGTATAGTCTGTGTTTTCTCCTGTGGGAATAAGCACATTAAGACACTAATGTAAAACGTAGCTGATAGGTGCAGAATCACTTAATCTTGGTAGGATGTACACCTGTCCACTAGTAACAGTTTGATTCACTTCACAGATCTCCAGAAAAGGGAAGCTGCACACAACAATGTCATTACGCTAAAAGTTTTGGGAAAACATGTAACATTCATTACAGACTTTGATACAACTCACAGTCATTGAGAACTGTTGAAGAAAAAAGGGGAAAGTGGGTTGGTTTTTAAAGATTTTTTTGTTATTTCTAAATTTTAAGGTACAGTCCATTAAATGGAATCAAAGAGAAGCCATAGAGAACTAGTCTTTAGAAAAATTTAGTCATACCAAGACAGCAGAAGTATGTATAAGGGTTTATCAGAAGCTATGATTGTAATGTGTCTTAGTTTTTTCAGTACAGAATTATTTTCCCTAAATCTTGCCTTCCTCTTTTCCCCACCACCCTCACTTATTTTTAGTGTATTCACCCTTGTGCTGTGCATGTACTTTCCATTAATTACAGTAAATACTCAAGATCATCACATTTGAATCCTCCTCTGCACTCATATTTATCTGTTTAATATATCATAGAACAGTAAGATTAAATAAATGCTTTTTGCACTTCAGTAATCATCCTAATATGTTCTAAAATTATTCATCTTACTTGTGGGTCAGATGGGATGAAAGTGGTTGCCCACACATGAGTCTTACTCTTGTGGTTGACATTCTCATCATACTGCAGGAATGCAGTTGTCATTTGTTTCTTACACTGTTATCTATCACCATAGCATGTGGGTGTCTGAAATCATGATCTCAGAGTGATGCAGTTCTTCAGGTAATGTGCCAATCTCGTGGTGGTCTTGGAAACGTAAGGCAAGCTTTGAGCCACATTATGTATTGCTAACTATGACTTATGGGCTTAGTTATGGAGATTCAATGCAAGAAGAAAAATATTGTGATAACTGCTGAGTAACAGAGTAACACTTTAAAAAAACACTTTTTTTCTTATTTAAAAGTAGGTGACTTCATGTCTAAGTTAGGCTTTGCTGTTTCAGAATGCTTACTCTCTAAATACAACAGTCATTGTTAAGATCTCTTTCTATGCCTGAATTACAGGAATTGTTTCTGTGATTATATCATGTGCACCGCAACTGTCTTTGGTAGCTTCCAGTCTTCTATTAAAAAGAAAAAATGCAACCCAAAAGTTTTTCAACAATAGTTGTACATTTGTTGTGTTTAATTTTCCCTGTGTTTGTCCTTCAGTGTTTTAACCTTTTACAGAGCGTAGGGTTTGTAGACAAGGGGGTAGGTATACCATCAGAAGCAGTTAATCTACTTCTAATGGATTTGCTTAAATAGTTCAGGTGAATCATCCCCTAGCATTCTTGTTTCTCTCCATGGGAATTGAAATGAGTCTGAGTGGCTATGTGAGATCAGATAACTAATTTACAAACTAAAAAAAGCTAGATAAGCTGAGCTGGTCCTTAGTCATTGAAGCAATGGTTGTTGCCTGGGTAATCCTAGAAAACTTAAGTTTGTTTTCAATTTTGCTTATTTTTCTTTATTTTTCTATTTCTGTTACAGGTCCTGATGTCTTTACATGAAATGTTCCCAGCAGTGCATGCAGCAGAAATGGCTGTCCAGAGAAACCCACGTTCCTGGGATGCCTGGCAGACTTTAGGACGTGCCCAGCTTGGATTAGGAGAGATAGCACTGGTGGGAAAACAAAATTAATTGTGTGTGAGATGGAAAATACAGAGATATCAAGATAGCTATATATCCTGATGGTAACGTGAACATAGACAAGAAGAAAGATTATTGTTACTTATCTCCAATATTCCTTCTACTTTACTGTTTTTCACAAATGCTTCTTGTGTGGTTTTATTGGTAGAGTTGATAAAGGCCTGCCTAGCTGAAAGACTTTTGTGTTATATACTATATTTATGTAGTGGCTTTATGCAGTAGAATAATTATGTTGACATAACTGCACATACTACATTCTGGGTGCTGTACTGCTGCAGCTCACCGTAGTTTAAATGTGAAGGTAATGTGAAGTCCCAGTTGACATTCAGACTCAGTTTTATACATGCTTGCTGATCAAATTCTAGTGTCTTGTTTTCCTTGTCTCCTGCTCTCCTGCTTCACATGCAGCAAATCATGTGTGCTCAGTTCCTGCTTTTGTCTGGGTTCTTGACCTCAAATGCTTCTTCACTTAGTAAGACAGCAAAAAGCCAGGGATGCTCTGCAATAGGAGATGAAATGCATCTTTTTTCTAGCTGCATCTGTATACCATGGTGCTGTCTTGGGTACATGATGTGATGCAAAGGGAGACTCTTCCTCTGTATTATATACCCTCTGTAAATAATGTAACATATGGAGTATAATAGATTTCTGCTAGTTAGTGTGAAACACAGCAAGTGACCTTTTAAAACTCAGACACGTTCACAAAGGTCAGAAGAATATTCATCATGAGCTCTCAGATAAAGATACTGATTGTATTTTGAATAGAAGTATCTGTGTGCTGGCTTGATACAAATAATTTTGTTGTTTAATTTACAGTTTTTGTAAAATTAGAATGTTTAGTCTGGACATTTTCAAGAATTAAAAAAAAGGAGGGTAACAATTCATGCAAAACTTAATTTCTAAATTGTATGAAGGAACAGTATTTAGAAAACCCAACCAAACCAAAACAAACCCAAACAATGGGAATAACCTACCATTATGGAGTCAAGGAATGGTTTGTGTTGGAAGGAACTTTAAAGATCATCTTCCTAAAATCTGGTGTAAAATTCCCCGCTTTCAGTTTGTACCCGTTACTTCTTGTCCTATCAGCTACAGTTCCCGACAGTGTGTCCCTTTCTTGCTTCCCCGTAGGTCCCATTCAGATACTGGGAGGTTGCTATGAGGTCTCCCTTTAATCTTCTTTTCTCCAGGCTGAACAGCCCCAACTTCCTCAGCCTGTCTTTGTAGGGCAGGTGCTCCAATTCCCTTAGACAAAACCTAAAACAAAAGCTGTGTGTTGCAGATGTGCAGTGTGCTCCCTTTGTTGCTGCAGTATCATAATATGAAATACCCAATATAAATCTTCACATATCTGCATTACAATACTGGTGGCATTCCATGGCTTTTGTGGTGTAGAATGTAAAGGTAAATGGTCTGTGTACTGTCTGGATCTTTTCCTTTTAAGTGTATGAAACGGTTGCTGTAAATTATAGATGAGATTTCTAAATGCATTAGTCTGAGGAAATCCAAAGTTTTATTTCCTTCAAGGATCGTAGGTAACTGGTGATGCTTATTCTCTGGAAAATGCTATAGTGCTGTAATGTAAGGTTTAAGTAGTGATATACACATACTACTTACACCACCAGGTCTGCTCACTAGATCCTGTAAGCTTTGTGTACATTCTAATGAAATGGATGTCTGGAGTGCTGGGGATGTAGTGTTTGCATTATATTCATTTTGATTTATTTCAGACTAGCACTTCAGATGGTCTCTTAGAGTGCATTGTTGAGCTTCATGAGAAAGGGATCTGGTTTAAGTAGTCTGTGACTATTCCATGATGCAAAGCGAACCATTTTAAATAGTAACAATCTGATATTTGCATCGAAGTGTATAGGTGTTCTTGTAATTGTTAGTTGACATTACTATCTGTGAAGAGGTAGGGAGGAGGAGTTATTACCATCAGGTACTTTGCCCTNGAGTAGGGAATCTGAGGTGTGTAAGCTCTTGTTGGTGTCTCCAGTGCTTTGGCACTGGTTGTTTCCACTTTATTGCCTTTTTGTCTTTAAGGAGGGTTGAACTGCTTTCTGGTGAATGTGTTCTCACATACAGACATCTTGGAGTTGCTCTGAAAGGTAGATAATGTCCACTATTTGTTTTTCAACCAAACAATTTGTAAGGAATTTTAAAAGGTTAAGATGGAAGGAGTTTTAAAATATGAAATGAATTCATAATTATTGAACCTGTGTGGGCTTCTTGACCAAGTGGTCTAAGTCATAATTACCCTTTTTTCCACTAGTCTTTCATTGTCATGATTTTTTAATTTTTCCCTGTATTATGTTTTTTACATAGAAAAGTTAATAAAGCATAAGTGTTGGGGCTTTTTAGTATTTTTTTGAGATTTGGGAATTACTACCCTTGTGAAAAGCAGCTTCTTCTGTGTCTTTGTTTCATTTCTCCCCCACCAATCACTGATATCCTGCCAAATGGTTTGTTGTAAATATTTTTATTACTTCACAATGAATTATGCATTTTTTCTTAGGGAAAAAACCCTCAATTTATTGTATTTTAGTTTGAAGTTTCCCAGGTCTACATTACAGCTTCCAAATAAATCTAATTTATGAACTGCATAATATATTCATTTCTTGCAAACAAAGAAAGATTTGTTTTATCTTTTGTCAAACTTGTGATAAAAAGGATGAGTTAAAGTAGCCCCTTTTTATTTAGCTTTTTTAAAAGTTGTTTGCTCTTTAACTCTGAATTTTAATAGGGTAATTCAACACTACTATTTCAATGTGAGCAAGGAGAACTTTATTTCTGTAAAGGCTGAAATTCCTTAAATTCCATAAATCAGTCTGCAGATCACACCTAAATAAACTTGCAATGGGAATTTAGAAACTGTAGAAATATAGTCAAGTTTGCAATATTTCTCTCATGTCTTTGTAAATATTTAGGTTTACAAATTTCATTTACTGTATTGGTTATGACATCTTAACCAGGAACAATTTCACAATAATAGCTTCATTAAAACCATGAAACAGAGTGAGCCCTATACTTCGATTGAACAGGAAAAAAGAACAGCCCAAACAAAAGTGGCATTAAAAAATACCAAACAACAGGGGACCAAATGAAAGTTGCAAGAGTTTCTCATGGTGGAAAATTTTGTAAGCCATCAGGATATGGCCATGGGCACCCAGCTCCAGATGGCCCTGGTTGAGCAGGAGGTTGGCCCCCAGTGACCTCAGCAGGTCCTGGCCAACCTCAGCTATTCTGCAGCTCTGTGGCTTCACCTGACCCTGTTCTGGGTCCCTCTTGGATCTGGAGTACAGAGGATCACAAAGTGAACTGTGTAGATGTGTAAATATGCGCCACTTTTTTCAGGCTTTTTGTTTGATGTTTTGAAGGATGTCATTTGCTGTATTCTTACTAAATAGTGGCATTACAGTCTTCAAGTGTGACACAACATTTTGTCAAAGGAATCAAGCCTTGACTATATGAATTCTCAGATTAGCCCTTTCCTTTTACTTCTCTTGAAAGACATAGTTTTAGGTCTTGTAGATAATGGTGGGAGTTATGTACTCCCAAAGAGAGAAACGTTTTATTGGAATCCAGCTAATTAACATAACTAACTCTGAATTTGAGATGATTTTTCAAAGTGTTCCCAATGTTAGCATTTGGAAACATAAAAAAATTTTGGTAATCAAAAAGAAACTGATGGTTGACCTTCCACTGAAAGGCTAAGTATTTGTAAATACTAAGGTAGAGAGAAAATACCATGCTTACTCAGTGGAAGCAAGATTCTATGAAATTGTTTTAACAGCTTTAAACAGTCCTACTGAGCTACAGGCATTAGCCAGTAATACTACTTTCCCCAGAAAGGTCTTGTATTAGTTCTGCAGTCTCCATCTATTATAGTGCAATCCTTTTTTTTTCTTTTTTAACTGCTGTTGGAAATCATAAATGTATTTTGTGGTAACTCACCTAGAGGTTTGTAACACATGAGACTATTTTCTAGTCAGAGGTGATTTTTGTTTTCCTTCAAGAAAGAAGGGCAAGTAGGTCTCCAAAAGTTGAAAACGCCTTTTCAGCTCCATTTCTGCCAGGGGGACTGAGTTCTTGCAAGTGATTGCAACTGATTAGCTGATGTCTACTGTTAGTTACCTTTGCCAGATGATCAGAACTTTGGAGAAATAAATGTCTGAACATTTTGACCTTGTAATTAAATGTTTTAGCTACAACAGATGCACAGTATAAGACAAACAGGGGTGTGGAAGAAAGTTTATTAAACATTGGTAAACACTGTTTTAAAATTCCTGTAATAACTTTAGTAAATTTAATAGAATTTGGTAATAGAGAGGTAAGTGTTTTCTAGCCTCCTGGATTTTCCTGATTTTCAAGGTAAAAGTACTCATACCCCAGATCTGGATGCATAGCTCCAGAGCAGAGCAGGGTGTGCAAAATCCCATCACTCACCTGCTGCCCACCCTGCTTTGGATGCAGCCCAGGACATGGCTGGCTTTCTGGGATGCAAGAGCACATGTCCAGGTTTTCATGCACCATTACACCCAAGCACTAAGTTGAATGCTGTAAAAACAAACAAATACATGAAAAATAAATATCCACATTAAAATTCATTAAACACAGAAGAAGATTTTAGATGTATGCACATCTTCACTGATAGACATCCCTTAAAATAGGTCAGAAATTTTCAAATGTAACATAAATGCCTAATACATCGGTGCATAACTGCATAACAAACTGCATAACCTCTTAAAAGCTCCCTTATATTTTTTAGAGGTCTCTGTATGGTGACAAGAAGCTCTGCAGCGCTTAAAATCCTGCTTTGCAGAAGCTGCTGAGCTTTTTGGGCTCCATAAAAGAGTCCAGTCCAATAAACACCTGAAGTACAAAGATTAGTGTCTACAGAGCCATTGTACTGTCTGCTCTTTTATATGGGTCTGAATCATGGGTCATCTATCGCCACCACCTGCAGCTTCTCGAACACTTCCATCAGCACTGCCTCCGCTCAATCCTAAACATCCACTGGTCTGATTACATGACCAATGTGTCTGTTCTTGAACAGGCGGGGTCACCAGTATCAAGGCCATGCTGATGAGAACGCAGCTGTGCTGGGCAGGGCACATCTCCAGGATGGAGGATTGCTGCCTCCTGAAGATTGTGCCCGATGGTGAACTCGCCACCGGCTGCCACAAGAGAGGAGCCCCAAAGCAGAGATACAAGGACCCCCTAAAACAACACCTCAGCCTTGGCCATATTGACTGCCATCAATGGTCCACTCTGGCCTCCAGTCAGGATTCATGGAGACACACCATTCACGACGCTGCTGCTTCCTTTGAGAATGCACGCAGAGTCAGTCTCGAGGAAAAAAGACAACGCAGAAAGAACCGTTCCTCACCAATATAACCTACAGAGACATTCCGCTGTGCCTTTTGTGACCAGACCTGCCTATCCCGTATCGGCCTTTTTAGCCACCAGCAAGCTTGCAGCAAGTGTGGGTAGTGCCCTTCCCAAATCTTCGTTCGTGAAGCCTAGCCATAATGATGGTATAATGACAGTTATAAAGTCCATGTGTTATAAAAACATGTAAAAAGTGTGAAGACATTTACAGACTATGCAAACTAGCAGAAGAGACTGCCCATGGGACAAATGAAAGATTACGTGCTACAGAATATTCTTTAGTGAGAAAAAATGTAAAATACTTAGAAAATACAAGTTTTTCAAATATTGTAATTCCATAAGCAAGAATGTCTTTCAATAGATTTTACATTGCAATTCCCTGCAGAAGCAAAATGAGATACATGACTATGTACTGACTTAAAGTCCTGTAGTCCTTACTTGCAGGGTCTCTGAAAACGTAGCTGCTCTTTAAAATCAGGCTAGAAATACCAATTTTATCTAGCATCACTATGTTTTCCTACAATGCAGTAGGTAGTTGGCAAAGGAGATTTACATTTCCATTAGGGGAAGAATTAGAAGTAGCACTCTTCTTCAGTGTTAATAGAAATTAGTGTCTTTGGGCACAGTTGCAGTGGCAACATAAAATTTCGTATGGATGGCAAGTCTGTACTTTTCAGTATTACACTGCTACTTTAAAATAATCCTCTGGTCTTTTGCAGCACTGAAAAATTTATTATTTTATTATTTCTTTATAAAAGTGTCACACACAAAAGCTTTTTTCTAATAAATTTATTAGGATGATCTTTTTGTGCTGTGTTGTATTAATCATCAAAGCAGCTTCAAAGCCTACTGAATATTACCTTATATTTTATTAGTGTGTTTAATGTTGTTCATTGTACATAAGCATAGCTATATATACAAGTTTTAATTAGGGGATCTCTTTCATGGAGAGCTTAAAAGCAGATGGTGTTTGTTTAGGTTTTGTTTTCAACAGAAATACAAAAAGGAGGATTTAGTGTTCACTTGGATTTAATCTATCCCTGAAAATTAAAAGCTAGCAGAGTTGAATAAAATGACACCATTTAAAAGAATTAAATTGCACTCCTCCTTCTATTTAAAGGTCAGCATGCTCCTACACTTCCGAGCTGTCTGTGGACCAATAATCGAAGTTGGGTTTTTTTCCCCTGGAACTGAGAGGCAGCTGTAATGCTGGTAGCATATTATCATTTCTTAAATCTGATTTGTATCTCTTGTCTTCTGAGTTCACATCATATGAGCTTCTTATATTCATCTGCACCATCAGAAGTATGAACTTAGTTTCTGTCAATGCAGATGAAAACCAGTGATTTTACAAATTAATTTGCATGCTTTAAGTATTTATAAACCACAACTGAATATGAAAACTGGTGCTTGTTCTCATGTCTTTAAAGTCTTAATAGACAAGTTGCTAGAACTCTTCCCAAATATAATCCAAATCTATATAATCATTGTTTTCCCAGCCTATAGGAAGGGTTCTGTATCTTGTCACCTAAGAGCTTGGTCACTATGGAGACTATATTCGTAAATGACTGTACAGTCATAAATGTGAAATACACACATGCCTCTGTACACATGCACCTACGTTTGAGTAGGTAAGGTCAGTTTTTACCTTTTCACTATTAATATAACTAAAATACAATACACTTGTAATTCTTGGTCTAGCTTTTTTCCAGTTTCGTAGCAACCTCTTCTTACTGTCAAATAGCACATCTACTGGATTTTGATGATCACATGCGTTATTTTTTTATATTTAATGACTTCTGGGTTGTAGATTTGTATTTATGAGTCTTTTCCCATTTGAACTGAACAAAAGGAGAAGCAGTATCAACTATACTTACTTGTACTAATATTACATGGTTTGTGAGATTATAGGGATTCTTTCTGAGAGGAACTCTGCACATTGGGAGTTTATTTGCCTACTTCTGCCTGTTTATTTAAGTGTTTTTTGCAAAGACAAACCTGTTACAGAAACTACTTGTCATTGGGCTAGTGTTAATGTAGTAGTAGGTCTGTATGTGCAGAGACTGCGTACTAATTTAAAACTAGCTATATTAATGATACTTCAAATTCCAGTCATCTCTTTTCTGTATTTCTTTAAACCTTATCTGTCTGTTTTTGCTTTTCTATACCATCTGATGATGAGAGAAAAGTGGAATAAAAAACTGTGAAAACAAGAATAAGTTTTGCTTTTACCTTTTCATTTACATTATTGTTTTTCATAGACATGACTTTATTTTTGCCCTTGTTGCCATGTACTTGGTTTGTTCATTCATTTTCATACTTTCAGACACAGTTGTCTAGGATTGATGCTGCTGTTGAACTTAGGCTGAGGGAGGGTTGCTCCAATAAAGACAGACTGGGGTAAAATGGCTTTTGTCTTTGAGTGAATGATGTATGTAATCTTTTTGTTATTGCCAATTTTTAGGATGAAATAGGTAGGCTTTAAAGTGTCTAATCTTTGTTTCTTTTGTTTTCTGTTTATAGGCAATCCGAAGCTTCCAGGTATCCTTACACATCTTTCCAATGAACCCTGAAGTATGGAAAGAGGACCTTTCCTGGGCAAGAAAACTACATGAACAGCAGAAGGCAACAAAGACTGAGTCAGTGCAAGCATTGCTAAAACAAAAAGAGCTTGCACAAGAACCAATCCCAGACTATGACTTTGAAAGTGATGAAATTGTGGCAGTCTGTGCTGCCATTGCAGAGAAGGAGAAAGCTCTTTCAGCAGCTAAAACTGTAGTGATTGTGTCTGCTTCAGGTGCAGTAGAGACTGTTACTGAGAAGGACAGTTGCCCTGCAACTCCTGATGAAACCCTTTTCATCAGAGCCCGATAGGGCAGCCACATAGGTTGCCATCCTGTTTTAAGAACTAGTGCTATTTATTGTATTTGGCTTGCTTTGTGGGTTTTTTTTTCAAGTGGTAGGAGAACCTACAAAAGTTAAAGAATTGAAGTTATTTTTCTCTTGTAAGTTAAAAAATCATTGACCCGAGTTGTTGTTCCACCCATATTTTTGGAGATGAAAGCCAAGAGTCTATTCTAAAAAATCCTAAAAACAAATATAATGTTAAAAAGCTTAACTGTGCCCTAACAGCTGCTTTCATTTTGATGTATTTCATAATTTTACAAGTAATGTCTACATTTTTCCAGTAATTAGGGAAGCTTTTATTTAAACTGTAAAAGTGTCATGGTTTATTCCCAGCTGGCAACTCAGCCCTAAGCAGCCGTTTGCTCACTCCCTCCTGGTGGGATGGGGGAGAGAACTGGAAGAGTAAAAAGGAGAAAGCTTGTGGGCTGACACAGAGGCAGTTTGATAGGGAAAGCTAAAGCTGCACATGAAAGCAAATCAAAACAAGGGGTTTATCCACCACTTCCCAAGGGCAGACAGGTGTTCCCTTTAAAGCAGGGCTTCATCCCGTGCGACATGGGAAGACAAATGCCATTACTCTGAATGT
>VWZD01003583.1:25481-35830 GCA_013396695.1 Sakesphorus luctuosus | reverse complement strand
AAAAACAAATATAATGTTAAAAAGCTTAACTGTGCCCTAACAGCTGCTTTCATTTTGATGTATTTCATAATTTTACAAGTAATGTCTACATTTTTCCAGTAATTAGGGAAGCTTTTATTTAAACTGTAAAAGTGTCATGGTTTATTCCCAGCTGGCAACTCAGCCCTAAGCAGCCGTTTGCTCACTCCCTCCTGGTGGGATGGGGGAGAGAACTGGAAGAGTAAAAAGGAGAAAGCTTGTGGGCTGACACAGAGGCAGTTTGATAGGGAAAGCTAAAGCTGCACATGAAAGCAAATCAAAACAAGGGGTTTATCCACCACTTCCCAAGGGCAGACAGGTGTTCCCTTTAAAGCAGGGCTTCATCCCGTGCGACATGGGAAGACAAATGCCATTACTCTGAATGTCTTCCCTTCCCCTATCTCCTTCTTCCTCCAGTTCTGTATGTTAAGCATGATGCCATTTTGGATCGACTATCCCTGGTGTCAGCTGGGGTTAGCTGTTCTGGCTGTGTCCCCTCCCATCTTCTTATGCACCCCCACTCTCCTCTCTGGTGGGGTGGGATGAGCAGGAAAAGGTGTCAACCCTGCTTGAGCACTGCTCAGTGATAATGAAAACACCCCTGTGTTATCAACACTGTCTCCAGCACAAATCCAAAACACAGCCCCATTCTAGCCACTGTTAGGAAAATTAACTCTATCCCAGCCAAAACCTATACAAAAAGAAAAAGGAATTTTTTCAAAATTATTTCAATCATTATTAACGTTATCTTTCTTCCAGTTAAAGTGTGAACTGTTTTCTGTTATCAGCAGTGTTTATTTTCATTCAGATTACTTTTTCTTTGAGAAAGTTTCCTGTGAAGGAGTGATGGATTATTATTTTGCTTTTTATGTGTATGTGACAGATCTGGCTTCTGATTTGTAGTCAGATGAAATCAAGTAGCAACCTTTACATTGCTTTCATAGGTGAATGGGTAAAACACTTTCTGATTAGATGAAATGAAATGCTATACCAAACAAGCCCCTGAATGCTTAGTTACTACTAAATGTTTCACCAGAAGAAAGAACATTTGGTTTGAAACTGAAAGTGACTTTTCCTTATCTTGAGTGCTATGCAACAGACATCACCAGAAGTAAAATGGTGTGAGTAGAAACTAGGTATGGCTCAGGTGTCTTGTGTTCAGCCTTTTCATTCCTAGTGAGGCTAATCTGATAAAGGGAGTAAATTTGGTTTTCCTAATAATAAAATCATAGATTTGATTGGGTTGGAAAAGACCTCCGAGATCATCAAGTCCAACCCTTGGTCCAACTCCAGTCCATTTACTGGATCATGACACTCAGTGCAACATCCAATTTCCATTTAAAAATCTCCAGGGATGGGGAATCCACCTCGTATCTGGGCAGCCCATTCCATTGCCTGATTACTCCCTCTCTAAAGAATTCTTTTTACCTGCCATTAAAAGTATGTTCTTAGTGAACCAGCTTTTCAAGACAGCATTGCTAGTGCCTCCCTTTTTGTCCTTTTCAGATTTTGAATGTTGTGGTGGGTATTCACATGGTGTTAACTTACAGGCATACTGTAGCAGATTTTTCAGTGTTCATCTTTCTTTAGGGGAAGGTGGCAGTTTGTTCGTCACGTAGGCAGTTCAGAGAAAGGAGTTCAGGCTGCTTCTTTGATGTACTCTGTCCTGAGACTGCTCTCATTTTGTGGTCTTAGAGACATAGCAGAGATGGTTGCCTCCTAACTGCACTGGAAAAAAATTGTCAACTGAGGAATTGCTGAAGAATTCAGGATTGGGAACCTGTCATTTTTCCTTGATTTTGATAACATTTGTATAACATTCAAAAAATAGTTTTGTACATGAGGGAAACCTTTTGAAATCAGTCATCTTTGCATTTTTTAAGTCTGATCTATAATTTCAAAGTAACATATTTTAAAAGAAAATAATGTTGCTTGAGAAGCATAGTGGTTTTTACAATAGAAAATATATTGCAGAAAAATTTTCTCAAATAATACTTTCAGTATATCTGATATCAGAATATTTAAGAGGACACTTACAGTCTTTGGAAAAAGTAATTATCCTTTTCAAAAACTTAATTGCCATACTGCACTTACTAAGTTTTCATTAATTTTTTCAATATTCTTCCTGAACCTTCCTTTGTATGTGTGAATTTTTAGATCTATTCTTGCACAAGCACACACTTTAAAAAGTTACACTTCTTTAATATCTTCTGAGTATTCAAAATAATTATAATTACAATGGCTAAAATATATTAAATGTAAAACATCTTGCTGCATTTTTGTATGTTCATTCAGTTCAGAAATAGATCTTAAATGCTTACTGAATAGGCATTTGATTAAGATATGGTTTTATGGTTTAAATTGTTACACGTGAAAGATTTTTTAATCTTATTTCTCCCATCAACATAAATGATACTGTCTAGTCATCCATTGAAAGAGTTAGCATGAGAAGGATCTGGACAGATTTCTTCAAAGACAAAATGTTCTCTGGCTATAAAAGGAAATCTGGGAGATACTTGAGGATATGTTTTTATTTTGGAGGAGCTCAGCTATATCCACCACATCTTTTCTTTCTTTGCACTTTAAACTTGCGTCTGTTCTGTATTTACTCATACAGGAAGGACTGTTTTCCTCCTTTCAGAGGCCCATGTTATCACAGAATCTGTTTCCACTGAAATGATTCACAAAGTTCCTATTGACTTCAGTACTGCAGGGCCAAATTAATGGCGGGGTGTGCATCTAGACCATCAGGCAGAACAGCTGTGCTGGGCTCCAGAGGTGGTTCTTTCCATCACCTGCATTAAATGTGTTTCCTTCTGATTAGGGTAGGTTATAAATTCTAGGTGTTGTCAGAACTGTAGTGTTTTGTGGGGCACTGTAGAGCAGATAAATTCTTGTGGCACTGTTATTCTCAAACTGGGAAGAAGTTCAAAAATTTATGATTTCAACATTGGGGTTTTGTACAGCATGCCATGTTTTGCATGTATGAAACTTTCTGGATCTCTTTGAATAAAATACTGACTTCTCTCCTGCTTAGTGATGTCTGTTTATTCTTTTGGTTAAAACAAAGGTATTATTGCCTATTTTGGAATGGTCCCCATTTAATAATTGGCTTCTGTCTCTAATTAACATGTTAATGTGTTATAGTGAAAAAAAAGGAAAAAAAGACATCTCAGGAGAACATAAAGGTAGTGCTTGAGTGCTTTTAAGCCTTTCAGGGGTATCCACATGAGATGGAGCAAAGGGAGATGTTATCTAAAATAGGATACCCGCAACACTTGCCCCTTGACATCAGGAATTTATTTTATTCTTCATCCTCAGTAGTGACAGTGACTGCAGTGACTTGCCTTCTATGTGAATCATATATTAAAATGCTCAAGTGTTGCAATGTTGTTAAAGAGGAAAGCACCAAGAAAAACAGCAGGTTAGGTGGATTAATTTTGCTTGATTTAAAAATCAAGTTAAATATTTAAACCTCTTTTTTTTCTTTATGTGTCCCTTTACACCCAGTGGAAAGAAATATACAGCCTCACAGGGCCATTCACGAGCCTTATGTTAGATAAGTATCAGAATGAGGTGAATCAGCCTCCCAAAGTGCCTAATTACTTCCTTGACTACAAAGGGAGCTCAAGGTGACTGACTGATAGTTAACTTGAAATGATGAAACTGGGCATGTGAGTTCTACTTTTAGAGATGGAGATAATTATCTTTAAAAAAATTAAACACATTGAGAGAATAAATCCTTTCTGATAATACTAGAGGCTAAATAAAAAAGTATGGCTCAGATAACACAACAGTGACTCTAATTTGATAATACTATAAGATACAGGATTTTAAAAGTAGTTATGGAAGAGGAAAAAAGCTAATGTAGTGGTTTACTCTTGTAATTTCTGAAAGTTGTTTGAAGTAGTCTGAGTATCTGTTGGTGTTAGAGATCAAGATCAGAGCAGTAACACTAGAAAATTTCCTGGCCATCCAAGGTCTTCCCAATCCTAAATGCAAGGGGAAGGAGGTAAAAAGCTGGTGTTGAGATCAGGTGCTATCTTAACTTATTTTGAGGTCATACAGTATCTATGTAATGACTGCAGTTAGGACCGAGGCATGGGGAAGCAGAAGCTCATGGGCTTGTTTTGTTGGCAGGTTGCAGGTACCGTGTTTATTGTGGGTCAGTATCATGTTAACGTCCTGTTCTCAGATGGGCTGGAGTCCTTGGGCTGTGGCATCTCCAGGTGGGGCTAGTTCGGAACCAGGAGGAGCTGATGGGCATGGATGACTGCTGGATCCTGCCAGAAGTGCTGGCCTGGTTTTAAGGGCTGAGAGTTCCTAAGAGCCACAAGGCTAGGAGCTCTAGGAATAAATGATCAGTGGGAAAGATTAGGAGTGGGGATTGAGTTGACTTTGGGTTCACAAAGCAGGAAATTGAGTCTTCAGTCTGTTTCCAGATCCAGTAGTTCCAGATCTAGAACAAAGCCTGGGAGTGGAAGGCCCCGGTGGTAATTAGTAGCCCTAATAGTAAATCTGCCTTAAGTAGAATAGATTTGCCATTTTGTCAAGGAGCAGAACTGGAAACTTTAAAGAACTTCTTGTTTAGAATGTCTTCTGGTGCCATTTGGAGATGGCAGATCGTGCCTTGGCTCTGTCTGTGGTACTGGTTCGAGTTGGGCAGTCCTGGTGTTGCAGACAGCAGGAATGTACATGCCTGATTTAAAACAGGATCCTACAGCCCAGCCTTACTGTCCAAGTCCTCTGACAGTGTATCCTACAACCTAAGCCATTCATAAGGCTAACTTACTGATCAGGCATTCAAATTAATATACAGATTGTTGTAGAAACCACTGTCTCCTACAGATACTGGCTCCCATCCTGCCTGTGGTGGGTGGATCCTCCAAGCCTTGCCACAGGATGGACTTAAATTAAGTTAGCCCTTGGGGTGTGGTAGCAGGGTGAGAGGTCTAGCAGTGCCTCTGGATGGAAAAGCTCTGGTGAAATAGTGGTCTGGGATGTGTGGGCAGGGCAGAGCTGGAAGCAAGGGAGGGGGCTTGCCAGTCACAGGACCAGTGGGGTGGAGTCAGATACAAGTTTGGTATGAGAAATTTTTAATGGTAAATCAGTGCGTTTTCTGTGAATACAGACTGGTGAAGGTGGATGCAGATGTGAAAGGCCATTCTGAGGATCTCTGGGGGGTTGGGAACATAGAGAAGCAATATGTGAGAAGATAATTGCTTTTGAATATGTAGAAACTACTCTTAATACCTACCAGGAAAATAACCTTTTAAACTCCGTGTGGCAAATTATACTCTACAAACTTGAAGCCATATTTTATAAGACTTGTTATGGTCAGGGAGGCCAAGGAATATAATTCAGTGATGTCTTTGTGGTCAGTATTGGAGGAAGGTGCTAAATCTGAGCCAGACTGTGGGGCAGGTGAGGGATGTCTAATATTCTTATCACCCTAAAAAAAGGCAGGCTTGCTCACTCCTTTAGCCAAACTGCTCCTGAACACTCATCTGTGTTTGCAACTAGGCAGCAGAGGTGTTCCCATTTTGCCTCTGTGCACTGCCATGGAGCTGGGGCAGGCAATTCCAGTATTGCTCAGGAGACTGTGTAATCTGTGGACTGGATGGGACTTACGGATTCGTGTTGATGATGTGTGTGCTGCAAATCCAGTCCACTACTTGACACACCAGGAATGCTGTGGGCAGGAACACCTCAGGCTTATCACACATTTGCTAAGGGAAGCTAGAAGGTCAGCTACTTAAGATGGTCTATTCTTGGTTGAATCTCTTTCACACCGCATGTATTTCTAATCAGTAATGATGATAAAGAATAATAAAATCATATTAATGAAATTATTAAAAAATAAAAATAATAAGCCCTTGCTTATTTAAAAACTAATTATACACTGTAGATATTTAATTCTATCATTGCATACAGTACCAATAACATTAGTGTGCTGCTTTGGGCCAGCTGCAAAGGTGTGGTCCCATATTTGTACATGTAGTGTTATCTGCAGGTGGCAGTCCCACCTTCTGTTCTGCCAGGTGCTTTTGCCTGTCTTGGGAAGTGTGGTGAGTCTGTTCTATTTGTTGGTCACTAGTAAGCAAGAGATCATAGTTAAGTGGTTTTATTGCAAAGAATTCAGGCAGATCTTTTATCTGTAGCTGCAGTAGGAACTTGAGAAATACTGTTCTCCAGCTTAACTGGTGGAAAAGTGGATTTTGCTGCAAAAATTTGTGTGGAGATCTCACTTCACTTTCCATATGTAGACAAATAAGCTCAGCTGTTCCCAAGTTAAAGCAGAATGTCTTTGTTTGTTTGTTTATTTAAAGAATTTTGGCTCTGTGTCAGTGTTCTTGGGAACATTTTTGAAGTCAGCTGACTCTTGCTGATGGTGATCATGCTGTGGTGTTTTGGAAACTTACAGGACAAA
Source organism: Sakesphorus luctuosus (assembly GCA_013396695.1). Classification (NCBI taxonomy): domain Eukaryota; kingdom Metazoa; phylum Chordata; class Aves; order Passeriformes; family Thamnophilidae; genus Sakesphorus; species Sakesphorus luctuosus. The sequence goes on along the minus strand of VWZD01003583.1, from coordinate 29,382 downwards.
GTATGTTTTGGCTGTAACTAAGCACAAAGCATTCCAAGATCGGTGTCTTGTTAAGGTGAGAAGTTGACACTGAACGGCAGACTCGTGTAAACATCTGAGATCAAGCAGAACATTTCCATTTAATTGTGATCCCCAAAATGAGTTTGGTCGGTACAACTGCTTAAACATATCAACATAAGGCTCAATATTTTCATTACAATATAGCATTGACATGAAAACACTTAAAGCAGCATAACATGCTTAGTATTTGACAAAACTTCCTCCAGATATCTGTACGGAATTATTTTGATACACAGTGTTTCTGGAATAAGATCTAACCCTTACAATATAAAACACAAAACTTCATTTTGTCAGTGGTTAACAGCTGGTTTTGGTGATGTGTTTGCCATAAAAACTCTAGCAACAAGTACTTTTCAAGGTGTTCAAGACCAAGATATAGTTCTAGATAATCTATACTTTAAATAAAGATTCTGCTTCCATAGTTCTGTACATTTATTGATGGAATATTAGATTATACAGTCATAAAATTCTATTTACTATTTAAAGTAAAATGATACATGTTATGAAAAATACCTTTATTACATCGGTGATGTTTTAACTAAAGTGAATATTTAGACTATTAACCAGGAGTTGAAAGTTTTAGGCCCTGATACTGAAAGCACTTCTATATCTCTCTAACTTTACATGTAAGGAGTCTCCCTGGCAACAGAGGGACTACTCTGATGGGCGATATTAAGTATGTGCCTAAGGTGGGCAGACTGGGGGCCAAAGTACTTGGAAAGGCGTGCATATGTTATACAGAGAAACATTCTCAGAACATAAATAAAACCTTGGGGGTTTTAGTATATACATATACTGAAAACTAATAGTCTTAACTGAAAGGATGCATTTTCTTTTTCTCTCATAAAAACACGTATATTCCCATTTCACTCAGAAAGTGCTTATGTATTCTCAGCTAGAGATTTACCTCATCAGCTGTGAATCTAGCATGGACAACAAATCTAATCCAAGAATGTCTTGTCAGCAGGAAATACTGAGGGAAGAGAAGGCTCGCAATCATTTCTATATACCTTGTATTAATAACAAACCTTCTCACAGAGAAGAATAGACTTTTAAATATTTTCAATCCTGATATATATACAATGATAAAAATTCACATTTTCATGCTTTAGTGAGACACTGTAAAACAAAATTCTACCCCAGGCAGCATTCAGAGTAGCTATGTCCAGTTCCTAGCAGCTGCATGACCTTCAGCCCTAGTACCAAAAGCTTAAACTCTTGATAGCTAAGCAACCATGGGGAGAGAAAACACAGTTCTACCAGATTTAGAAAAGGAAAGAAACAAAGAAAAAAAGCAAGTGATGGGTCTTTCTATTTCCAGAGGCCCAGTAGCTCTCCTGTGTCCCACAACAAGACAAGGCAATTTATGTTTCCAGTCCCACCAGACCTGCATCGTATTGTTTCTGATGGCAGGGCCCAAGTGCATTGTCTGTTCCATACAGTTCTCAGTAGTCTAAAAGAAATGTACCCATCACACGGCAAGAGAAAAATAGCCCTTTGAAGCACAGCTGAACCCCTCTTCCCAGAATAGGCAGAACACCTATCTATTGCACCAGTTTTTCCAATGTACCAGGAAGTATCCCCAGGGTTGATGCCTTTCATGGCTATCTAGATGCACTTTTCTGATAAATTCAATGTCTCTGTGGGAAAGGTGACCTGCAGAGGGCCACTCTTGGATGCAGAGCTCGCCCCACCACCAGACCTGATTTCATTCACCAGGAGGACACTCTCAGAGTCCTGTCCCTGTGAGGAGTCCGAGGTCTCGGAGCTGCGCAGTGTCCTTACAGATGTGGTGTCAGATTGGGCTGCGCTGGCGCTGGGGCCTGGGAGCAGCATGCGGCCCCCAACGCTGCTTTCACTTAACTCTGGAGGATAGAGCAGTGTTTGGGAGGTGCTGCTGATCTCCCTCAGCTCACGGGAGATGAAGGAGGGTGACTGACTTGACATGGCAGAGGAGGTCCTGCGGCCGTCCACGCAGTTGAAGTTGCCCCCAGAGTGCTGCCTCCGAGCCCCTCCAATGCGGCAGAAGAGGCATTTGATCTTCTCAATGGCTTTGCTGAGCACAGTCTTGCGGAGGAGGATGTAGATCCATGGGTCCAAAATGGGGTTCACCGAGGCAATGCGGATGGCTTGCAGGTCAGGGTTTTGCTTGATGTCCTTCACCGATTCTGCTCGGTACAGCTGGTTCACAAAGACACGGACCTACCCCAGGAAATGGGGGGAAAAGAGGAGACAATTACACAATCACATCAGGAAAGCAAACTTTACATTTCAGAGTGGAGATCTAGATTTGCTGCTGCAAGCTATATCAGAAGAAGAGGCTGGCAAAGTCAGGCATCTCAGATGGGCAGCCATGAGCTCATTTTTGGAAATAGTAAAAGAATCCAATAGATGAGAATTGGCCACTTGTGTTACACATAGGAAAGGACTAGCTTTTTCTCTCTTTTTTGCCTCAGAATTAATCCCTGAAGCTCCAGCTTTTGGTTGGTGTTTTTAAAAATCCCCAAACGCAAAGCTACAGACCTGTATCCTGCCTCCTTGGCATACCTTGAGTCTTATGCTACCAGCAACAAGGTAACTGACTGGGAAGACTTTATCAGTTCCTCTGGCAAAGGTCTAATAAGCTTTTAGAAATTAACTGAAACACAGATGATAATCCAGGTACATAAGACTCTGGGAACAAGACCAGAGTTGTCGATTCTCAAGTCTAGAAATGCATTTTCTTGGCACCTGTCCTTACTGGAATTGTTTATATAACCTCAACTGTTTGCTTGCTGAACTGGTTTGGAAAAACAGAAATGTGGAAAAAGAAAAGCAGAGAGGAGAAAGGAAATGCCCCCCAGTTAGCAGAATTTTAATAGTCAAGATAGTGAGATGATGGTCTCCTACGCATTCTCCTACGCGAGCCAGCTTTTTATTTTTACTTACAGAAATACTGATGAAGTGGTCAAGAATTTAAGATGTTAAAGTTGTTATGTGAAGTGACTAATCAGCAATTTTAGTTTATTATGCACAAAATCTAAAACTAAAGGATCCTGTTTGCTACACAGAAATGTCTCCTTCAGCCTATTTATCTGTTTTGTTCTTCAGCTGGTCCCTCTCCTTGTTTAGAAGCCACTTTGGTAAATGCTACTATGAGTAAGGCACCGTCCAATTCTTGGATATCATCTTTCCAGTGTCACTAAGGAGAAGTGCACCAAGGCAGTTCATTATATTGATCAATCTCAAGTAGCTATTCTCCATTTTAGCAAAACCTACGCAGCGTCCAATTATAAGAAGGCCTAGTAAAGCCACTGAAAATTGGATAATGGAAGATTCTGTTTTCTTCAGATTCCGTAAAGTAGTCAAAATAAATACCTTAATTATATTTTTATCTGATACAATAAAAATCTAGTAAAAAAATTTGAGGTTTTCAGAATCTTATCCTTGGCTCCTGAAATGAATCAAGTCTTGCCTAGCGAGGAGGTTACAGACAAGGAGGTATGCAAGCATTGAAATAAATAAGTCACATTAGGACAGCCCTCTTAAGTAATTTTTATTAGATGTCCTGCATGTGAAGCCATCCAATTCTGATGAAAAATCTCACAATTCTTGGCAAATTTTCCTGCAATTGCACAATTTAGTGGTATTTAGCCTTGTCAGGATTCAGAGATGGAGTATGCTTCAAATCTATCAATGAAGTATGTTTAGACTAACACAGAGTCCCTGGGTATATAGTCTCTTTCAAACGGCATGTCAGACTGATGATTGACTGTATTTTCTTTCTCAGTACTTCTCTCTAGGCTTATGGGTAAACTAGTCAATTCAAACTATGGGAAAACCTTGAATTTATACAGCATTA
>VWZD01003583.1:10988-24941 GCA_013396695.1 Sakesphorus luctuosus | reverse complement strand
GTTGGGGAGGGTCCGTTGCTCCGCGGGCCGGGAGGTGCCGTTCCCATGTTCACCAGGAGGTGGCGCCGCTGTCCCGCAGAGCGGTCCGAGGAGGTTGTATATGATGTACATATATTACATGTGGATGTACAATGTGTATGTGTATAAATAACATAATTCTATATACAGGTCACATATATATATAATCGTACCAAGGCCGTGAGTCCCTGGGAGATCAAACCTGCACTTAACACCTCAATGTTTCCCAAATGCCCCTTTTCCCTTCCCAACACCGTGGACCCCTCCTCGCATCCATCTTATGGGAGCTGGTGGTCTGTGTGTATTTTCAGAAGCTGAGCGCAGGGCAGGTGCGTGCCCCAAGGTGGGGGCCCTACCAGGAGCTCACTCAGCTCCACGCAGCCGTGGCGGGGTTGGGAGAGATGAACAGGGACGGGTGTCTGCTGGTAAATCCACCCAAATCAGAAAAGTAGAAGGTACACTTTGAAGACAACAGAAGAAATACCCAGCTCAACTTGGAGACCTGGTTTTTGGGTTTTGTTGGGTTTTTTGTGTTTTGTTGGTTTTGGTTTTTTTTTTTACTTGGAGCTATAGTTACATGTCAGTGATTTAATAGTTGGATTGTTCTTTTGATAAGGAGCATGTGAAATTTAGGTACCTATTCCACCTTTCTCTGTCTGCCTGGCAGACGTTACGGAAAGACAAAATGTCTTTTAAGTTCTGGCTCTGTGGCTGAAAAGGACTATGGCTGATGGTACAGTGCAGTTTGCTTTATGCTGTCTCTATGCTTTATTTCCTTTTAACAGATGCACAGCATGTGTAGGTTAAAGATTCATAGAGTGGGCCTATTTAGTGAAAATTCTGACAGTACAAAACCGTTTCTATTTCCCAGAAAGGCAGCATATATCTTATTAGAAGCTCCCCAGAATGCCATATGCATGTATCAATTCAGACCTATTGCTGGGGTTACATCTTAATCACAATAAGGTAAAAATTTATCCATGTTGGAATGTCAGTTCTTCACTTACTGGTGAAATAACATTTACTAGTGTATCATTTAAAAACACCAAGTGATGTATCCTGTTATGGCTAAAAGTCCTCTGCTGCGGGAAGCAACATGATAAAAGATACTGCCTTGCATCTTCTGAGCAAGCGCCAAGTTAAGTGGAATCCACTACTAAGTTACCTAATTTGATGCCTCAATTTGTGCAATTTGAAATCCCAAATAAAGAAAGAAGGAAGCTAGAACAATTCAGATCTCTAAAGAATGAGTTTTGTATGTTAGCTTTGCAGCTGTAGAATCCAGACAATGTATGTTATTAAAAGTACTAGTAGTTTGTCTGCAATTAAGAAGCACATAGCTCTAAGGTACGTTGAGTTTATGCTTGTGATAGGTACTTGTGGGATCAGAGTCCTGTGTGCTGTTTACGCTTTTCCTTTTTACTAACTACAGATGGAAGTCATGATTTCTAATCCTATGAAGCATTATAAAGTGACTTTTATAGTTACAGTCACACTAGTAATTGTCTTCACAGCTTCCACCTGCCCTCAAAATCTACCCACATGCAGATAAGATAAATTTAAAAAATGTATGGTAGTAAGCAGGAACAAGTTTTTCAGCTCCACAAGCCAGTAACCTTTGCCCTTCAAGGACTCAGTATCTGCTCGGTGACTATTCCAGTGCTAAAAAATCGTGTTTGACACTTGCAGTTGGCCGCAGTCACTGATATCAAAAAGTTGAAAGCAGCCAAGCCAAAAGAAAATTAAACATAGACCAATTAAACATCAAGTTAGAAACTCCTGATCATTTCATTCAATCAACAGGATGTACAGCCTGAAACACTAAGAAAAAGATCATACACTTAAAAATTTTAAGAGTATTTGACAGGCAGCTGGACTGAATTACAGACTTTGAGTAGTGTGTGCCTATTCACTCTTGAAAGTTTGGTGATTTTTTTAAAGGCTGGATAATATTGTCTACTCTTTCCTCGACCAAGTCCCTCCTAATATATCTTATTTCTTACATTTTACACTATCCAATTCAAGCTTCTCAAAACTTGAAATATTTTAAGAGATGACATAATTAGTGTGAAGACAAGAGTTAGCCAATAAGCTATGACTTTTTCTTATTTAATTTTAAAACAATTGTCAGATTCATGGCTTTCACACCACTTTCTCCACATCAAGAACACAGCAGGTTATATCCAAAGTTTCTTTTCACATTTTTTTTTCAAGTAACTTTTCTTTCCTTGATAAATTTGATTAGCCTTCAGTTCGGTCAAGTTCATTCACCATTTTGCATAATCCTCCATAATTTTGTTACAGCACTTGTTACTGTAAACTTTTGTTCTTTTGTTGATTTTATGAATAAATTACTAAAACACTAATAAACCCTATTTGTGAAGTATGTAATGAAGCATCCTATTAAAAACTGCTGGGTTTTGTGACTCATGGGCTATTTAATATCTCAAGACCTGAATTTTTTTTGGCAAACCATAATAAATGTAGCCTGCTGCACTGCCCCTATCTATCTTTTTATCTTGTGAAAGTGTTCTAAATTGTCAGAGGTCTTTGTGTCTCTTTCATAAGTTCTTTGATTTTACATTAGTGATGGTTATTCAGCTGAAATCACCAGTAGGAAGTCAGCTCACCAGAAAACTTCAGTCACGAAGCACCTTCTGAGCCCGCTTTTGTGCGTCTGATTCATGCTGGCACCACCACCTCATCATTTGTATGGTCTTGATCACTGCCAGGCTGACCTTTTATAGGTGAGCCTTTCACTCAGTGAAGACTTTCTCAAACTCCTCCAAGTAATGAAAATTTAAGTCTCTGTATTAGTAATTACTTTTACCTATTTCTGCTAGTGGCTCTTTTCAAAGATTTAACACAAAAAGGTGTCACTGCTCTGGGTTTTGCCATTCTTAACCTCAGTGTACATGCATCCAGAGGGCTTTATACAGCATCATACATGGCAGTGTACCATGACAAGAAGTAGTATAATGTGGCTGTGGCTTATTCCCGCAGAGGGAGGCAAATTACTTAAAAAAGGCATTTAACAATGAAGAAATTTAACCACACTGGACATCATGACGCTGTGTATATATGTGGTTATTTGGAGGGGTTTTTTTAGAGAAAGGTTCCTTTTATTTTTAGTCATACATTCAAGTGAAATCAGAGTGTCTGGTGTAATTTTAGATACAGAAAATACATGCTGGTTTGGCAGGGAAAAGCTAACTTATGTGAACACTTCCAAAGTAACACTGTGCCTTTGTAAGTAAGAAGTGAAATCAAGGTCTAGGAGGGCTACACAACTTTATCACCTGCACCTTCACATACTTCTGCTATATGCAAGTTTTTCACTAGCTACTGTTTAAATAATAAACCTTTGGCCCCACCTAGGTTCATTAATTTTAACTCTCGATCCAGCTTCTTGTCTGGTAACCTCTCTCTCCCCTTGATTTTTCCCTTTTTTTTTTTCTTTCAGTTTTATGTAAAAGACTGCCTAGGTCCAAATGGATATAAACAATTTCATTTTGCATTTCACATTCAGACTTTGCAGCCGCCTTCTAGCTGCTTTGCCACAGGATAAAGTTTGGCTTTTTTCTGAAAGTGCATTAGTCCATCATGTTATGACACTGTACTTAATTCACAGAACCTTTTCTCTGCATTTACCAGTCTCTCTTTTGAAAATGCAAATTAAGTACTGCCATCCCATAGTACTGTCCGGGTTTCGGACATCTGATGCATCGTAGTGCACCAGTCAGCTTACTCCCGCAGTTTCCGGAGCTGGACTGCAGGGCAGGCTGTCTAACGCGTGTGCTCCTGCCGGGGACACCCTGTGTGCACAGCTCCGTCAGCACCTCTCGACCTCCAGATGTCAAGCTGAAGCACATCGCAGCGTGCTCTGTCACGCCTCGGCGCAACGCAAAGTGACAAAGCCGAAGGACAGGAGCCGGCCCTCGGCTCCAGCACAGCCACACTTCACCAGCTCCTGTTTATGTTAGTAATGTGGCAAAACTGGCCCAGCCCCCGCGATTACAGCTCCTCTGAGCTGGGGGACGGACTCGCTGACAGCTGAGTCCTGTTCACATGCACTTCTCTAAACTTTCTTACACTGTCTTGCATGCCCAGCTGGCCAGCTGTATTTGACATACATTGTACCTCCTTCGTGACAGAGGGATCACCCTGCTGACAATAAACCTTCTTAAAACCATCCTTCCAAAAACACCTTCTGTCTGACAACCACTGCTTGGGTCCCTACACTGTTTAGGAACGTGGCAAATAAGGCACGTTTGTTTAATATCTCTGAACCAGAGGAGGACAGGGGTTTGCCAAGCATTATTATGGTGACTTCCAAGCAAGAACTGAGTCACCAGCTGGTGGGTTTGGTTTGGGCTTTTTTGTCTTTCTCGGAGATAAGATGAAGGAATAGAAAATAATGGATCCTGAGAGTTCAATTTAATGACACTAAAAATGGATCCTGAGAGTTCAGTTTGATGACACTAATTGTATCAGCCTTTTCAGAACATTAACAAATAATTAGTGGCAATGTTATTAGATATTTCAGTATGATCTCAAGGTTTATGTGGGCCAGATTCCTCCAACACTCATTTAACTGAGCAATACTCCAACAGGTGGTTCCATCGAGTTTACTCCTCCCACTGTGTGGCGAGCTCCTGGAGGGATGTCTGTGTAGGATCTACCCCACAGATCATGCATGACTCCCTCGGGACCAGAAGCTTAGCTCAAGTTTTGGCTGTGAAGCACGCTGTATCCTGCTGGTGCCAAGGGAACACAACTCTGTCCTCTTTCTGCACACCAAGGACCACTGTACAGCATGTACAATGCTGTTCAGCAACAGTATGTACATTTTAAAAACATACTAAACATCCAGAAATGTAGACCAGACCCAAACCTCACTGATCACAAATTAATTTTGCAGGTGAACTTTAAAGTGCCTTTAGCATTGAATAGGATTTTTGCTATGTCGATTCCCGTTGAACAATGGATCAAACTGAGAATTTCTGGTGCTCTATTTTAACCAACCAAAGGAGTCCAGAGCTTGGGATAAGCATGTTTCTTTTTATGTAAATAGTCTTTCAGTTATTAACACAGTTTGTGGCACCAGCTAAATAGGAATCTGTTCTACAAGCACACACTAGGAGGAAAAAAGACTGCAGTGTGGGTGATGGAACAGAGGAAGGGCTGCATGATGTTACTCACCACCAGAGGAATGGAGCAGATGACCACCACCAGGGAAGTGGCAATGAGCAGAATGACCATCTGTATCTCTGCTCCAGCCATCCGACGGAAGCTCCGGCGTCTGCGAAAGTCAGATAAACGGCTGGAGGTGGTGTCTGTCCCCAGGGACGTGCGTCGCATGAACTGGCGGTGCATGCGAATGAGGGCCACACACACCAGGATGTTGCAGATAACAGTCACCATGATCAGGAAAGAGCTGAAGCCTGCATACATGTAGGAATATGCCGCATGGGTGGCCTCCTTTGTTCTCCAGTCTATGAAACACCAAGTGTAAGGGTACTGCAAGGTAGATTTGCCGAGCCCCATGCTGGGGAGGGCGCAGAACAGCACGTTGGAAGCATAGATGGCAAAGAGTGTGAGCCCTGCCAGCTTCTTGTCTACATAATGGTTGTAGAAATAGGCATGGTTGATGGCCAGGTACCTCTCTATAGACATGGCACAGATAATGCTGAGACCAGAGAGTCCAAAGAAGAGGAGGATGAAGGAGCTGTACTCACACAGGGCAGCTCCTCCTGGCCATTGGTTCTGCAGGTAAGTGGCAATCGTGACTGGACTCACCAGGCAGGTTCCCAAGAGATCGGTGACTGCCAGCCCACAGACCAGCGTGTAGAAAGTGGTCTCCTTCTGCTCCTTCCTGGACTTGCAGAGCACCACGATGGCTATGAGGTTGCCCACCACGCCGAAGATGAACATGACGGTGGGGATGGTGGGGGGCTTCCCGCCCTCGGCCCCGCTGGCGGTCCCGTTGGCGGAGCCGTTCGCAGGGGGTATGATTGTGGGCTCGAATGACATGATGCCCACGCTGCAGCCGGCGAGTCGAGAGATGGCAAGACTGGATCCGAAAGGGAAAGGCCGAGGAAGGGAGGGGAAATGAGCGAGAAGTTATTAAAAGAAAAAGAAAAAAAAAAGAAAGAAAAAAATGGCTTGTTTCAGTTAAAGAAAGAAAAAAGTAGTCCTAAAAAGGGGACGAAGCGGGGTGCCGTCCGGCAGCCACCGATCGCAGCCGGGGGAGCCGTGGCTGCCTCGTCCTGCAGCAGCTCCGCGCCCAGCCCCGAGGCGGATCGGAGCCCGAGCGGAGCGGGGGCGAGCGTAGCCGCCTCACCGCCTCTCTCACCGACGCCGGGTAGCGCTGAGCGCTGCTCGGGGTCGGCCCTGGGAGGGCGTGCGGAGCCTCCAGGTGCCCCGGCGGGCGGCGTAAGAAGGTGCCGGAACAGCGCGGTAGCCGTCGCTCATCCCCGTCCCGCCAGCCGGCGGTGCGGGGCCGTGCGGGGCCGTGCGAGGAACAGCTCCGTCTCCGAGCCCACGGAGCTCCCGCCGAGTTTCGCCGCGGAGGGCGGGGGCGGCCCGGGCAGCTCCCGCCGCCGCTCTCCGCCCTCGCGCCCCATTGGCCGCTCCGCCCGGGGCAGGTTGCGCGGGGACGGGCCGGGAGGAGGCGGAGGCGGACGGGGATAGGGCACCTGTGCTTGTATTGTCCGTGTCTTGTCCGCGTTCTGTCCATGTGCTGTCCCTGCCGTCCGGACCCCGGGACCTGAGCACGCCCTGCCCCCGCGGGGCTGAGCAGTGCGGGCTCCTCGCAGCATCCTGAGGGCGCTGGACGGCGCCTCGAGGGAGGGGTGTTTTTTGAGGAGCTGCTCCGGCGTAGGAGTCGGGAAGAGAGACCGGGCTCCACGGGCAGAGCTGAGCTCGTGTGACCCTCTTGCCCCGCCGGGCCGCTCATGGCAGGGAGGAGCGCAGATGTGGCGAGGAGAAGCCGCCCGGGACGGGGCACGGCGGCCGGCAGCCAGTGCTCTGGCATCAGAGCAGCATGACCGGCGTGTACTGCTGCAAAGAGATAGCCTGATGTTCTACTGCCTGTTTCTAGCCACTGTTACTGTGGGTACTGAGCACAGGAAGGGTGTGTGTACGTTCAAGGGATGTATTTGTATGTTCCAAGAACTTGTTCAGTCTTGACTGTGAGACAATCACGTATGAATTGGAAATAGGGTTGTACTTGTTGGCAAAGCACAAGTACAGCCTTATGTGGGCTGATGGAAGGATGGGCAGTCGCTTTAGACAGTGCCTGTGTGCGGCTTTCACCCAAGTGGTGATGGTGGTGATGTAGTCCCTAGCCCCAGAAATGTCCACACAAAACCTATGACCACGAGAAGTATGTGCATGTGTGTTTCTGTACTACTGACTAGTACTAATTCTTTTGGCTCAGAGATGAAGCTTCACACTGTCACACTGTACTTAAAACCTGGGTACAGCTGGTCTAATACCCTAATGCCCTTGTACACTTGGTGACATTAGTTGCTACAAAGGACACAAAACCTCTCGCCCAAAGCATGACATTTTTATACTCATAAGAACCTCTTTACTGACAAAGAGAGGCAAAATGCCATAAAAGTCTATAGTTTGTCAGTCTTATTATCCTCCTCCCACTGTGGTGTTGGGGTTTTTTTGTGTGTGTTTTCTTGTTTGTTTGTTTATTGGGTTTTTTTTAGCCCGTGAACATGATGCCTATGATCTTGCTAGCAGTAAAGTCAAAATAATATTATGACACTCTGATGAAAAAAATGCTGACAGAACAAAATATATGAGGACAAGTGTGTACTGTGGGAAAGAGAACAAAGAGTTTCAGTTTTCAGTGCTATATGAGCAGGCATGAAGAAAAAAAGTGATTTTTTTATTTGATCAGCTTTTTGCTGTTTTTATCTAGCTGCTTTGAAAACTGAAATTCAGATTTAGAAAAAGAACGTTTACGTAATGCATATAGAGATAAAGAAACTATAGCAGTGGTGATGATCTGGTTTGCTCAGAGAAAACAAGCAGCGTTTTTCCTTGTGTTTTGCTAGTATTGGTGACTTTTTATCTTTTACAAAATTAGAAAGTCATTCTGTCACAAGCACAGAATTGCACGTAAGAATAGAGATTGCCCAGATAGGTTTGCCTAATTGTCCAAAGCAAATTGGAAGCACTTCAAAATAATTCCCACAGAAACTGCATGCAAAGGTTGTTTTTTCTTATCTTTTGAAGATTTTTCTGAGTGTTCCAGGAAACCTGACCCAGGTGCAGAGCAAGCTCTGAATTCAGGAGGTGTAATTGCACGTGCTTTCTCAATAGTCCTTCCTTCCTACACTAAGACTTTGGTGCTCTGGCATTAGAGGTCATAATGTGGGATTAAATTAATGCAGGTGCAGCTATATTTACCAGTATGCAAAAAGAATTACCTTGCTTCTCTGAAGCAGTTGGTGCAAAGGTTTGTGATGACTAAAGGCAGAGGAAATGATCTGTGTTTCTTTGTTGCTGCTTTTTTTCCACTTCTTTGCATATCTGCCCATACAGTCTTGTGAGATGTTTGGGCCATCTCATAACAGGCTGTGTGTCTTCAGAGGTTCAGTCTGTAGCACAGGGTGCTCAAGTCCATCTATGGATGCATAGACATGAGTGTGTATGTGTAAGAATGAATGCCATTTTTATTCTTTATGATCTATCTTATAGTGGATGCACCTAATTAAAAAGTGCAAGAAAGTCAGGAAAATCAATGAAGAAACAAGAGAAGTATAATTTTGAGTGCAAGGATAGTAAGATCAGTTTTGTGAAATACTTTTACTTCTTTAGTTAGAGAATGTTATAGAAATCAGTCACGGAATTGTGGAACAGGTTTCATGTGAGCTCACTCTCTCTACCCACTGCATAGAACTTTCAGAGTTACTAGGAAAACACAGTAACTTTTGGGAGTTTCCAGCTGAACCAATGGTAGAACTGCTAGTCAAGATGAAAAGCATGATCACATGAAATGTTTAGTCTTCAGAGCAAAGAAGAGACTCAAAGTGGAACTGAAAAAATGAAGAAATTCCATTTGTAACATGAGTTGCAGTGCTGTCATAGCTGAAATGTCACACATTGTAGCATTTCAGTAACCACCAAAGAATTTCTGTTTGTGAGGAACCATTTAGGTGAGAAGTCAGAAATATCACAAATGAAAACTAAAAGCTTCAGAGTGCTTATCATATATGGCCCCCCCTTCCCCCATTAATTTTAAAAAATATGAGGTTGGAAAACATTAGGAGAGTCAAAATAATTAGAATTTACTTTCATTTGTTACAATTTTTAGAAGTTTAAATCTGACTATAGCTTACTTAGCAGAGCTGTATAATTAACTGTGGTCATATTTCTAGTTTGTTGAAAGATTTTAATTAAAATATTTGACCTTGGGGGTTTTTGTTGTTGGAGTTTTTTTGTTTGTTTTGGTGGTTGTTGTTGTTTTGTTCATCCATGGCATATTCATTCAGCGTGTTTCAACTGTCACATGATGTCCCTTATAACTCTCCTTTAGCCAGCTGACAGTTCCAAAACCTTACCTGTATTGCTCAGGGGCAGCTGGAACACAGACAAATAAACTATGCTCTGGTCTCCCTGCTGTGTATAACTGTCAGTTTAACACCAAAATGCCCATGGTAGACATTTGAACTGATGGATATTTTCTGACAGTTCTTCTATGAGCTCTGCTTCCAGAGCAGCTCTATGTTCAGCAGGCAGTGGAAGTGTATATAGAGCCAATTTTGGAAACTTTGGACTGCTCTTAGCATGCTGCAGGTCTGAAAAACATTTTGCATGTTAAACTCCCATTACATATCTGGAGTTCAGTAACATTCTTGACTTAACAGTTTGCCAGCCTTTTTCCTTTCTTGGGAAATTTGTGTATGGGAAAGTTTTATTATTGGTTTTCTGCTTAATGTTTGTTCGGCTATCATACTTTTGACACAAAGTTTGTCAGGAAAAACCCCAATTGTTAGAGTAAACTCTGTCTGTATGCCAAAATAAAAATCATTATTAATAGACAATGGAGATAGACTGAACCAAAGGTTACATAACAGTCTTTCTTTAATGAATAATTGGAAAAGAAAAATTGCACAGGGAGTAAGTTGAAAAAATGTTTCAAAGGAAGCAGGGAATTCTGTAACATCATGTGACCTTCTAAGTAGAGAAAACATTTATATTTCAAAGAATATAATTTTTTTCTGCCCACATATTTTTGTATAAATTCATCACAGATAGTAACAGTATTTATGTAATTTTTTTGGGGGGGGGAACTCTGGTTATTACCAGTATTGCTAGCAATATTATTAACACTTCTGGTACATTCCCTTGTTCCTGATGAAACATCTTAATGACTGGGAGCTTTTCCAGGGCAAGGGAATTTTCCAGCCAGTGAGAACAGTCCTGTCCCATTCCTACTTTTCTTGCTGCATCTCCAGGAGAGAGTTGCAAGTTGCCACTGCCAGGGAATCTAGTGGTGCTCTGGCATGCAAGGCACCTCTGCACTCCTGTAGGACACTATTGTGCCAAAATACGCAGCTCTATAATTTACTCCACAGTCATGTGTTCCATATTAGTCAATCATGCTACTGAAGTTTGGGGTTTTTTTTTCCTATTTAAAAGATGCTGTTAATCTTTATAGTGCACTGAATGGGATTTTCCTCTGTAATAGCATTTGTCACTGTGGTGGTACGTAGTTCTGTTTTAGCAGTTATGAAGCCTGCATTAATACTTTAAATACTTTCAAGTATTTTTCAATCCATTTCTTTGGAACAATGTAGGTTAAAATAGCTTCTCCCTCAACTGTGGCTTATACTTTTTTTTTGTTTGTTTAAGTTTGGCAGTTTTTACTTGCCTTTTAGAGGCCAGCAGCAGGAAAGGAAAGTTCATGGAAGAGCCCTTAAAATAATTTGGACTATTTTAGGCATTACCTGATGGGTTATAAATAGCCAGCTAAGTCAGATCCTATACAGAAAAATTGTTTTGAGTTAAACTCCTCTTGGGCACAAACTGTTACCTTCACTGAAGTAAGCTGGTATTTTAGAACATATGCTGGATTAGTTTTAAGGTGACATTAGAATATACTTTGTAAATATTCATAATGGTGCTTTTTGTATTTTTTAGCTTTCTGCAGTTGGTGCTGTGTGGTGTTTCATTTTGTTGTGGGGAGGTACAGTAGGAATCAACAACTGTGGTGGAAGCAGCAACAGCCCAGCATTGCACTGCCAATTTTCCATGAAGAATGTAAGACTGAAGACCATTTACAAGGATCCTGACTGTAATTCTGGGACAGTATCTGTGTGGCAGAAATTTAAACAAAATATAAGGCTTTATTCTGGTTAGTTTGTTGTTGTTGGGGGGGTTCGGAGGGGGGTTGGTGTGGGTTTTTGTTTGGTTGGGTTTTGGTTTGATTTGTTTGGGGGTTTTTTGGTTGGTTGGGGGATTTTTTTGTTTCTTTTCCTGGAGGTGTGATAGTGGTACACTGAGCTGTGTTTCACAGCCATGTTCTGTTGCTTTGAAGAAAGAACCAAAGCTGTGCATTTCTGTTTGAAAGCTGAAACTTTTATCAAGTGTTAAAAGCTAGGTTCCAAAGGCACCTGTGATGAGATCAGTGGACCTGTGATTTTTGCAGCTGAATTAACAGTCGTGGAAGTGGCTTAACTCATTATGTGGTTTTGTAGCATTCCTTTCTTTGTTGTCATACTTGGCTTTGAGTTTTATTTAACACCTCCATGTAAAATAAACTGAAGTTTCTCTGGAAAATATATGACCTATGTACCAATTGTTTTCACTCCAAGAAGGTCAGTAATTTTGAGGTGAAATTTATTTTCTCACATGAAAGTACCTGGACCATCTTTGGAAAGAGGACAGAATCCTTCATAGTATATGCTGAGGCTGTGTGCTACCTTTGCAGCATGAAGGCTGGCTTGGGCATGTGATTGGAGGATAGATGTCAGTTATGGCAGCTGAAAGTTTAATAGAAGTTTCTTCTTGTACCATCCTGCCTACTGTGGGGCTGGACTCGAAAGTGTTTCTAGCTGTCAGGATGGATTAATAGTTAGTAGTGGAATGCAATGGCTCTCTGGCGGAAGAATTATCTGAGTGCATGCTGAGGCTGGGCTCGTTGGTAAGGATATAAATGTTTGCTCTGACAATTACTCAGAAAGTCTTTGTGCACTATGTAGTTATTATATGTGATCAAATATTGCATGGGGATCAATTATATCACATTAAGTATTGAATTCTGAAAGATTCCAGGACCAAGCAAAATAATACAAACCAGCGAGCCCCTGGATGCTATTTGTAAATTAACAGCTTGGTTCTTAGAAAAATCTACTTAAGCTTATTGCAAAAAGGCTGATTTTGTGGGAATGATTCTTGTATTAGGTGAGTTAGTTACCTTTCGCTAAGAGGACACTGGTTGCAAATGCACTGGAATAAGTTCCAGCTTTAGTAAGTCTGCAACAAATGACAAACTGTATTTGCAGCTGAATGCTTCTAAGAAGGCCTGCAAGAAGTTTTTAAGGAAATGTTTTTGTGCCTGTAAGTCCTCTGTTATTCCAGCAGAGGGTAGTTTATCCTCTAGGAAGCTAGGTATGGAAAAGGTAACTTAATGATTCCCATTTCCTCTCATTTTAGATAGGGCAATAAAAATTAACTTCAACAAACTGACCTCATAAGATCAAAAAATATGAAAACATATAGTTAGGTTACAATATGTTCTTAGGCTGGTACTGGAAAAGGCAGTCAAATTCAACAGTAGTCCCATTTCTGTCCTGCTACCAAGTGCTTCATTTGCCCTTTAAGAATTACTGCAGTTTATCCTGAGAACAGTGGTGTTATCAGCTTGATACTTAAGAGCTACTTCACTTTCATTTGTAATGGATACAACATGAAACATTTTTTTATTCCAAATACTTAAAATCATTCTATGTGAAGAGTATTTGGCTTGTATAGTTGCTTAAACCCCCTTATTTCTGCCACTGTATCCACTGCTGCAGCAGCTGTTTAGCAGAATATGTATTTGTTGGCTGTTGTGATAGTACCTACCTGCACCTGCTGTCTGCTCTGCTCACTGGTGACTGCGAGGATGCTCCTTCTGGGTTCTCCTCTTCTCTGGTATTTTATTTTAAGTCAGTCATCAGGAGGTAGTTCTGAAGTAAGCTTCAGGCTGTCAGTCCCGAAGTGCAGCAGAAAGTCTTCTGATATGGGAGAATGAGAGAGGGCAGTGACTGCTGAGTATTTAGAACGGTAGCAGAGTGAGGGTCTGTAGTCCTGTTGCCAAATTTCAATGAATCCATGTTACTCAGAGTTTCTTTCCATTCAAAGCAGCATTTCAGCTTCTCATGGATATTGGCCTTTCTACGTGATTTCTTAAAAGAGTAGTTTTTTCTACTGATCTTGAAAAGAAAATGCAGGGAGTGGTCTGAGAGACCCATGAGGAAAACTATATATGTGTCTGTACTTCTGGATGGTTTGGCCTCTGTGGATCTTGCAGTTGGCATGTGAAATTTTCAATATAGCCACTGAGAGACTGTGACTAAATAGTAAATAACACAACAGCTACTAATATTTATAATTTTATTCATCTTAGTGAGAGGTATAATAATGGTGCATATTTTGATTTTGAACTTCTTTATCGTTTGTCCTAAAGACACCCAAACAAGCACTACTCCTTTAAGGAACTGTCAAAACGGTCAGTGCCAATCATATCTGTTCTTCCATGCCTGCTTGATCGTGGTGTTACTATGACTTGGAGTTTGCCCTTTGGCGTATGGGACTTTTATTTTTTTTCCCCTAATATGTGACTGAGTCAGGGAGGCCTGTAATTAAAATCTAGCTTTATCCCTCTGTGTTAGAGCCTTTCTTCTTCTCTTTTAGTTTTGAATTTTC
>VWZD01003583.1:0-10930 GCA_013396695.1 Sakesphorus luctuosus | reverse complement strand
ATTATTTACCATTTAATAGGAAAGAAAGCTCTGAGTATATCCCAGAGGAATAACATGTCTAAATACAGGTATAACCAGTTAACCTGATTCTATTTTTTAAACCAATATTCTGCATGGTCAAAGATATACAGAAAAACTTTTGCATGGATCAGTAGAAGACATTTGTCATGCTCTCTATCAATTACACAAGAAGCCTAGGCAATGAATCTCTTAGGGCAGGCACTTTAGTAAGCTGTTTCACTAACGTGGAATGATTCCAGACTTAAGTATCAATCCAACATCAATGCTGTCTAAAAACTAGACAGACAAAAAAGGGAGGATGAACCCAGGACAGATTTTCCAAAATCATACAAAGGGCTAGTGCCAGAATTGCTACTTGCTGGTCCCTTGCAAACTTGGTTGACTCTGTTGCCTTTCAAAGTGGAAACAACTTTGGAGGAGACAGACCCATTCATAGTTGATTTAAAGTATTTAGTTTCAACTTTATCACTGGCAAGCAGTTTGCAAAGGGCTAATGCCTGGTTAACTGAAACTGTAAGCTTGTTAAGCTTGTTACAGATGAAGAATGTCTATGTTGGCAATTAATATATTTTAAATAGGCATAAGTAAACTTTGAACCACTGCAGTCTATAACAACAGCTCACTATTTATTAAAAGTGTGTATTAGCTTAGTAATATTTTTGAGAAATTTGTAAGTGAATATTCATATTTGTATCTTTATATGTCTTATCCATTATTTTGGCATCTGGTTATAGTAGAGTTACAGACTGGGAAAAAAATGAACTCTATTCTCTTAAAAAATGTAGATAGTTAATAGTTTTATATAATATACACATTGAATTCCTGATGTTGTTTTTTCAGCAGCTGGAAAGCCTCTCACTGTCAGAGAGGCATTCAGTATGTTTGACATTAAGGGTGGGGGAATGTTTGTGTAATTATAAATGTTAGACTTGCAAACACGCCTTTTGATTGCAACAGCCTGAACTTCCACATGTCAACAGGAATTGTAACTTCACAAGATAAACCTTGGTTTATGTACCTTGGCACCTTGCTCAATTCTGTATAATTTTAGTATGTATATCGCTAAAATATAGATGAATTTTTACATGTGTGCATGTTTCAGATGGGGCACTTAGATAATATAAGTATTCTTAACTAAACATTCAGTTGCTACAGCTACTGTGTGCAGCTGTAACAGTTTTGCTTTTGTGATGAAAGCTGAAATCGCACCATGAATGAGTAATAACCTGTGATCATTCAGGCTTGTGGTGTCTTGTGCAGTGCTGCTGCATCTAGTATTAATTTTAGAAAGCCTGTTGTTTTTCTGGTTGTGTATCATGGAAAATTCAGTGCTTTGTAGTGTCTCCACAGTGCTTCACAGGTGTTTTTTTCTTGTTGTTGTGATTTTATTCTCTTGTTTCATCTGGAAGAATTATTTGATAACTTGTTTATGAATTCAGGAAACAGAGTGTCTGCAGTCTTCATCTGATTAGAGTCCAGGGTTGGACTTGATGATCTCGGAGGTCTTTTCCAACCCAATCGATTCTATGATTCTATGATTCTATGAAAGAATGACACGTGGAGGATTGACACGTGGAGGATTGCACTTTTAGACTGTTTGTTTTAGTATGGTAAGTGAAGTGTCTCTGTGTTTCCCATCCTTTCTTAGATAAAATGGCTTTCACGGGCATGACACATGTTGTCTAATTCTGAAAATGATCTCAGAAAAATGATAACTCATGTTCTATTAAGCTTTTTACGAAGTGTTTTTCTGCCATAGTCTAATGCCTTGAGATATGTTGACAAGAAAGAAAGAGGAAAACAACATAAAGGAAAACAACAAAAAGAAACAATTCTCCTTGTGGGATGATAATGGCCTATGGAGATCTCGAAGGTTTATGCCATCTCTTTTTAATTTCTTCCTGCATGTATATCTGTGATAGGCTTACTGCAGTAATGTTTCAACTGCATCTACCTGAACAAATGCAAATATAGCATTTGTGGTGTTGTGGGACACCCTCTCTGACATTGCAGATCTCGAAGGAATGTGTGTGATGTAGCACTCTGTTCATGGATATTTATGCCATGTGGAAAGCATTCCTGCATAATGTCCTGATGCATATTAATACATTATTACATATCACTCATGTGATGTAAATTAGATCCTTTCTTGGAAATATACTGATTCATATCACAAGTCAGAATCTAACCCAGCAGGCCTAATAAGGAGAAATTATAACTGTGTTACAAACAACCCAAACTAATTTTTGATGTGTTCAGGGAGAGATACATGTACAATGTTTTATTTTAGTGGTTAATGATGTTAATTTTATTAGTGTGATGAGAGAAGGGATATTATATTATCTGTAAAGGCTGTGGAAAGATGGCAGCTTTCAAGACAGCTGGTGTGGCATACAAATTGTAGGAGGTTTAGTGATAAGATTGGAAATGCTGGAAGGGAGAAACACATCAGAAGCACTTGGAGAAACAGAGTTGGGGAAGACTTGTAGTGTAGGTGTGGGTTTTTTCTCTGAACTTCATTGTATATTTTGGAGGTTTTATCACTCTATTTCCTCATGACTTTCTGTTGAATTCCCGTAAGTGCTCTCAGTCTGGACTGCTCACTCTGTTAACTAGTGTGCACCCAGAATTGTGCTGACCCCAAGTGATTGAGGTATTTCCCCATTCTGGCAGTGACACCTTTCTTCTTGATCTCTTCTCTAAGTTGCTGGGCATCACACTCAAAGAAAAGCATGAGTTGCTGCAGCTTCAAGCTTTGCTGTACGTGGGTGATGGATATTTGTGAATTGATGTCATCAAGGTAAGCTGCCTAGGAACCCCCTAGGAAAAGGCAAGTTACATGGCAGATCCCTACTAGCTGAATGGAGAGCTGCTTGGGAGAGATCTTGAAAAAACTTCAGGTGGGGCTGTGCCTTAAGCAGTGTCATTGTCTGGAACACCAACCTCCTTCAGTGCAGGATCGCTTTCCTGAAATTAGACATGTGGCCTTTTTTGTTCAAAAACTCTTACTGTTCTGTTCCTTGCCTGCCACTCCCAACGTGTGCTATGCACTACCTCAGCAGTTAAAAGGCAGCAGGCTTGCATTTGGTTCCTTCCTCTGCCTGAGGGAGCTCTAATCAGCATCTCCTATCTTCCAGGAAAGTATCCTGGCTATAAAATACTGAGGTGAAATGGTTCCAGTGTCTCCTTTTGAAGGTGTTTTGCTGTGTGTGGAATAATTAAATATTAATTGGGAGTGCAAAAGAAGATCAGTTTGCGAATTATCTCAGGCATCTGGGAGTAGAGTCACTGGTTTTAAGCCCTAGCTCCAGGGAATCCTTGTCATTAGTCTTGCAGTCCGTCTTCAGCCTGATTTTCTGAGGACAACCTTGATTCAATTGTCACAGCTAAGGGAAGCAATGGAATGTGGAACTATCCATAGATATGAACAGAAGTGAAACTAGTTAAAATGGTACTGAAGATGTCAGCTATCTTGAGCAATAGCAGCTGAGTGTGCTGATATGCATGGTTAAGTAACAGTGATGATGCTGAGTATCTAATTTTGGAACTTAAGCACGAAATCAAGCATCTAAATTTTACCTCTAGTATACTTATACAGATCTAACCATGCTTGTCAATGAATGCTGAAAATGTAAGGTATTTTTACAGTCCTGTGCAACCTCTTGTGCTGCTACCACTGCTTTGATCCTTTTTGAGTTGTATGCTTCTCTCAAATCGCCTCCTGTTTTGACAACTTTGCATTTACATGTACATTTCCATTTATTCTAGCAAGAAATTCTCAGCTCCTTTTTCTAGATTCCATGTCTAAAATTGCTTCTTTAAGTACACTACATCATGTCATCTGTTGAAAAATGATCATCTTACCAGTAGTTTCTGTAGGTTTTAGCTTCCGTCACTTTTTATTGGAGTGCTTTCTGATACCATATTAAACAACTTGACTAATGTATGGCAATGATAGTATTGATGTTCACTCTGCTTTTTTTTTTTGTTTGTTTCTTACAGGGACTAATCAATCTTTTTTATTAGAATTATTAACCTAGTTTGTGTTGATTGTTTTACTGGATAATCATTACTAATCACCTTTTGAGAGATTAAAGGCTCATCCATTATCTTATAGAAATGTACAAAGATTTCAATAGTAGAAATTGTCTGTACTAGTAACATTTTTGTCAGTGATCTGCACTCTCCCAGTGATTGGAGACTTTGCAGATTATGGGACTTTCTTTTATTTCTTTAACAATAAGTATGACTGTCAAGAAAATAATATTTTTCAGTTTCCCTACTGGTTCAGAAGGACCTGTGATATGATAATTGTATTTTCAATCTGTAATCTGATATGCTTTTAATTGTAAAGTACCAAGTGGTGATAATGGTCTTAAAAATTGTGATGGGTGTTAAAGTTAGCACTTAACTGCAAACTGATTTTGTTTTTTTAATCAGAATCCAGAAGCAGTCAAGAAAGCTAAACTGGTTGTGGTAGTTTTCTTTCACTGCCAAAAGGCTTTACTAATACATAATGTGCTTGTAAGACTCTTCCAGGAGCTAAGAAAACCCCACACGGACCCAGAAATTTCTGTAATAAGATATGTGACATTTGTAAGTGTCTAGTAATTGTTAACACAAGAGATAATGATGTAGACATCAATTTTTGGAGCAGTTCCTACTCAGGAAGCTTAAATGCCAGAGGCAGCTGTAGTGAACAGTATTTTGAAAAAGTGTGTCTGTTATTGCAGGACCTTACTGGCAGTTTCAAGCATTGTGTTTTGTCTGGGAATAAGAAGAGAATGTGTTAGGGCAATACCTAAGCTTTTACAAACTAAAAAACCTGATACAAGTGCTTTTTAATAGTAACCAGAACTGTGGTTTAGATGTCAGAAATATCATAGTGTGGCAGATTAATGGGTATTTTAGTGATACAGAGAACTGCAGTATCTATTTTAGTAGACCAGCACGAACTTTTCAAAATACTATTTGTTTTATCTGAAGGACACACAGATATTAGCATTACTCCATTTTAAAGAAAATGGATCATGACGTTTTGAAAGGACCAGTAGAGGTGGTTTTGACTGTATACTTACCTACTGATTGAAAAATGCAACGCACTTTCATTGAGCCCCAACACAAAATATCTAGGCCTTTTATCTATGTAGAGACAGAGTAAGAAGCACTTATTCTTATAATACTTTTATTAAATGTTAGCGCTATTACTTTCATTTTTTTCCTGTGTGCTGCATTAAGCCAACAACAATAAGTGTAATGTATGGTTTTCATTCAGACTGATGAACTCAGTTACTGTACTCAAAGTGTTTAGCACTGCAATAATTTCTGGTTAATTCAAATCTGAATTAACTGCTTCTACAATTTTACTATCCAGCTCCCAAATTATTTAGTATTAATGATAAAATCTAATTCTCTTTGTGAACTTACCAATACAAACTAAAATCGTTATGATGCTGCTCTTAGGGGAAAAAGTGTGTAGATATGCTTGGAATTGCCCAACTACTAATCTCTTTCTAATTTCCCCATAATAGGGAAGTAGTCAAAAGAGGTTTTGATAGCCAGCCAGGAAAATTGCATCATAAAAGTTTTAAAATGACAAATTAAATTCCATTAATTGGGACCTGTTTCTATGAAACTGTACTTATGTACCTCAGTTAGAACAGATTGAAATCATGCTGTGCTGTTCCTGGCTTGTGTTTTCAGGATATTTATGTTATCAGAATATTTGCTAACTGTGGTTGAACTGAAGGTATGTTGAAAATGTCGTCAACCATTGTCATGATGAGATGTGAAAATGCACTAAAAGTTCCATTATTTTTTGGTCAGTTATTTTTTGCTCATAAAGCTGTATGTTAGGGAATTGATGTCTTACTCTTTTTTGATTTTAAAATTCTTAGTATGTTTTTCATTTCATTCTTCACTTCTGTTTCTTTTTGAAGCAGCCTCAGATTTGATTGGAACTCTCTGATTTGTTCAGTTTCTCAGAGAGATATGTACAGTGTGTAAACTGTATATAAAGTAGTATGGGATAACAACTATCATAAAGTGACATCTACAAGCCCTGACTCTGAGTTTCACTTTAAAAATTGCCTTCTTTTTTACCCTTTTTCTTGAATTATGTGCATGTTTATAACTCCTGAAACTGCAACTTTAGGTTATTACTAGAAATGGTGTGGGTTTCATATGGAATAGGAGGATTAAAACTAATCTGGATCATGTCTCCTGCCCTCAGATCACGAGCCTTAATGCCATTTCTGAACTCCTGTGGGGCGTATGGTTTTGAGGAAGATTGCAGAGGGGCGTAAAAGAAGAACTACATCCTAAATTTATGTTTAATTTCCTCCGTGCCCTTCAATTTGGCCTCCAGAAGTTTGTTTAGCAAAATGCTTAGTAGAGGCAACAGAAGTCTTGAGCACTAATGAGATACAGAAAGATAAGTACACTTCATAATAAATTCATGTTACTATCCACTCAGAACAAATTTTAAGGAGGCATATGAAAATTAAATATTTATAAATAAAATGTACTGAATTGCAAAACAAATTTCAGTCTTTAAGAGGAAGGGGAAGCCTTCTGAAAGCTAAAATTGCTGTTACAGTAACTGGAATGCTCAAATATTGCACAAGAGATTTACCCTGACAGCATATGAACAGTTTAGGGAAATGAACAACCAAGCTGCTCTGTTTCCAGCAGCTGTAATAGATTCAGCAGATTATATTGTGAAGATTATAATCTCAGGACTGGAGGACTATTAGGGTATTAATTTTTTTTGCCAGTTTTAAACCTTAAAGATCTATGTCTAAAAAGCACACTGGAACACACCGCTGCTAGTTTTTAAAAAAGAAGCTCAGATCCTAGTAGAACTTGTCTTCTCAGTAAGGGTGTATTCTCTTACACTTTTTCTCTGCTTTTCACATTTCCTCTGGCTATTTAATCGTCAACTTGTTGCAAAGCCTTTGCCATGCTATGTGGAGGCTGTCTTTTTGCTAAAAATAACTTGCCCTTTAAGAAGAATTAACTTGTCTTAACTTGCTTTAGTATGGCCTTTCAACGATGAGATGAAAGAAAGACACCTTTTGAAATATCTCCTCTGTTAGGTAGTCTCTGTTTTGCTTTCCAAGAATGTTTTCTTGGTAAATCCAGTATATCCTTCTTTCTGTCTTGAGTCAGAGGACTACCCATGTCATCATTTCCTTGGTCATTATAAGGTCCTCCCATGAGTTTCTCTGTCCTTTTGGTTCTGAGTAATGCCATTTTTCTTGTGCTTTATGTTTATTTTTTTGGTGTTTGGTTTTTTGGTTTTTGTTTTTGGTGTTGTTTTTGTGTGTGTGTGTGTCAATATGCCTACAGTTGTCAGTGGCTTCTGTGAACACTGGCTCTTGGCTTTGACTGATATCTCCTGTGTCTCTGTGATGTGTATCTACATTATCTCCATTCCCCACATGCTGTAAACCAGGAAAAATACCGTTTTGTTTTGTTTTGTTTTGTCCATGTCTGGGATTGCAAATACAGAAATGCTCCCATTGCCATAGTACTTGGTAATATGAGTATTTTCTATGTATATATTTCTTACAATACCTTTCATTTAAGAAACAGAATTGCTGTGGTTTTTAAAGAGTTAATCCTTCCTGTATGAGATTTGAACAGATGTAAAAATTAGAATTTATAAGCCCTTTTTTTTGGTGCTAAGAATTAGTTTCTGGCATTAAAATAGTGAGACAGGTACTCCCAATAGAACTGGAGAACATAGAGTTCTAAACACTCAGTAAACATAATTCTTGGTTGAAGTATTTATTTAAAACCCAATATAGTCAGCAAATTAGGTGTGTCATCTGTCTGTAATCAGGAATGGACAACATCCTGGAACAGAAGTGAAAGCGAACAAGTTGACTGAGGTTGTGATTGTCATTTTAATTGAATAATAGTGAGTGTACATCAGCAGGAGGGACAAAAAGAAGAAGAGGGAGATCAGAGGCTCATGGGAGCATGTTACCACGTAAGTGTGCTGGCAGCTTCAGAAACTGAGTGTTTTGAGCATGTGAATTGGGACTAATTCAAGTGGTAAAGAGCACAGCTGTCCATAACAGCAGTACTGAGGCCCAAGAATGAAAATAAGTTTCAGACACAGAAATATTACCAATACTTTATTTGCTTGCAGATAAATACTTCTTGGGCTGGAGAATAGACTGGGAGGCTGGAGGGCCAGGGCTGAAGTCTGCCCATTCAGGGTTTCAAGAACCTTGTGCCAGTGTTGGACTTGAGACACTGCAGTCTCCTGATCATCACTCTGTAAGCTCTAGGACACAGGAGTAACTTGGTCTTTGTGTTGCTAGGCTGGCTGGTCAGAAGGGATTTCAAAGTGTGACTTGCACCTTTATAGGAAATCTGAAAGGTCTGATGTTGTCTAATCAACATTCATAAGCAGCCCGGGAAGTCTTACAAAGATCACAAGAGGTACAGAAATAATGGAAATTGAAAATCCTAACATAAAGTTTTATTCTATGTATGCTTGTCTATCCTCAGACTTAAAAAAGCAGTCTTCTCTTCAACCTGAAATATAAAATATTAAATATTAAAAGACTTGAAATAACTTGTCAAAGACGTGTAGCACAGGAACTGCAAAAAAATATATGTACCAGCTTATTTTCAATACTTTCTGATGTATAAAGTTTTCGTTTGTTCTAAAAGTATGGAGTTATTTGTTAAAAATAATCTATGGAGATTGTCTTGTGCTCAGAAACCCCTCAGAATCAGCTTTCAGGGTTCTCAAATTTATGAACTAATAGAAGTAATTAAAGTTCTAACAAAACCAAACCAAACCAACAACAACAAAAAACACATGGAAAAATACATCAGGGATTTAGAAATTCTGTGCTATATCATTAAGTGCATTTTTTGCAGCTCTGAAGTTCCATAAGTATCAATTTCTTGGAAGTGGTTCTGTTACCCAGACTTACTAAGTTGAAACTCAGTGGCGCATGAGGAAGCTTATGAGTTTAGTTTTGTGAAATTTTAAAGATGGACCTAGCTGGCTGCATTAATGCAATAAAGGGAAGGACAAAAGCATCTTACATTTAGAGGCTTTCTCTGTTGTTTGCATCTTCACTGGAAAGACGTTTTGTGCAAACAATTGAACAGTGTACACGAAAAACTTGTTGTTCCACAAACACTGTTGGAAAAAATGTCATAACTGTTCTCTATAGACTACAGGGAAATTGGAGACATTTAAGTAGATTTCGTATGATTTCAATAGTCTTACTGTGTTGTCCAAATTTCTTCTGTAATGAAGGGGCAATCAGGAACTTCCTCCTACTTTAAGCTGCAGTTTGATCATTTCAGATTACCTGGTTACAGGCTGCTGTTCTCTACATGCAGATTTTTTTCCCCCTGTAGTTGTTTGTTGACTCATATTGGGTTTTATGTTTCTGAAAGATTGTTGCCTGGAGTGCTTTCACCTGAATTTGGAGGTTAATTTGCCTTAATCTGTTTCTTAATCTCCCTGAATATGAGCATACAAAGGCCTGTAGGAATGTGAACCCGAGGGAGGACAGGGTTGTTCCTTTCTGTAGCAACCTGAGTTCAGGAGTATTTCAGGTACCACAGAGATCTTCCTTGTGAGCATGTAGAATTAGACTTATCCTCTGAGAGCACCTGGCCATCTCTTCTGACTGGAGAGGGAATCTTCTTAACTTACTGAAACAATGTTCTTTATGTTAAATGGTAAAATCAAGTGTGATCAATCCTGCCCCCAAAGTCTGTGTTTCAGTGCACAGAATTATGTAAGAGAAGACTTGTGTAGGATATGCGCAGAGACCTTTTAAAGAACAGCATTAATTTAAAAATCAATTTTCATTACTTTTTCTAAACTTGCTGTTATAGTATGAGTGAAGTAAAATTCTGCTTTGACTGTCCTATCTACTGATAAGTTTCACTTGTTGC
Source organism: Sakesphorus luctuosus (assembly GCA_013396695.1). Taxonomy (NCBI): domain Eukaryota; kingdom Metazoa; phylum Chordata; class Aves; order Passeriformes; family Thamnophilidae; genus Sakesphorus; species Sakesphorus luctuosus. The sequence goes on along the minus strand of VWZD01003583.1, from coordinate 970 downwards.
TCACAACTTCATTCTACAAAATAACCCTCCTGAGTTCACTTAGTTGCAAAAATATATGAAATTTAATCAACTGAAAGCACTATATTTATGGAAATCTATTAAATTAATGCAATTGTTTATATGTCATTAGATTTAACTTTTAAAAAATCATGTTACACACACACACAAAAAAGAAAAAATAAATTGTCATTTTATTGGAATTTAGATTTCCTTGCAGTTATGGGTTTAATTCTGGAAACTACTGCCCCTATGAATAACTCCATAAAAATAATCATCTAAAAAATTGGTGTCAAAATTCATAGTGAGCCCCTAGTATATATCTTTAAATTATGAATTAAATTGTTATTAATATTAACTCCAGTTCTTTCAGTATGTCTTTGGGTTTAATGTTACGTAGTTCAGGAATGGCCCCTGTCTTTCCTTTAGTCTCAGAGTTTCTTATTGTAGTTTGCCCACTGAATTTGGTGTAATTTCCCAGGTGGGCATATTTTTCTTTAACTTCTCCCTAGTGACTTTCAGAAGTCTGCAAGAAATNAATCAAAAAGAGGCTTAAAGAAGCATGCTTTTGGCCTGAAGACAGCTACTACAGAGCTTCCAATTTTCATGGTATTAAAAAACAAAGAGAATTCATTGGGTAATAAAATGAAATAGTGGAAAATGTGTCTATGAGATTAAAATAATTGTAGTGATACAATACTGTGAGGATTATGCCAAAGCACATAGGGATGATTTGTTCCTATTTTTTGTTTTCAGTGTCCTCTGTTATTAAGCACAGCTCAACAAAAAATTACCTCAATATCAAGAGAGAGCATACTTAATGCCTGTCCTGCATATGATAATGCTGACACAAGCCCTTTTTGTCCAAACTGCAAACTTACACTTACCCAGCAAAAATCAATTGTCTGGCACCTACAAGAGCTGAATTCTGGTTCATCTTGTTCAATATCAGGTAGGGTAAATTCTTTGGACC
>VWZD01003572.1:4356-15141 GCA_013396695.1 Sakesphorus luctuosus | reverse complement strand
GCCTTCTGTCTCACCTGCTTGACTTCTGACATTTATGCATTGCTGCTTCTGTGCTCTTAGGAGGTGGTGCTTAAAAAGTGACCAGCACTGGTGGGCCCCAGCACCTTCAAAAGTTTTTTCCCAGGGGACCTCACTCACTAGTTCCCTGAGCAGGCTGAAGTCTGCTCTCCTCATGGCCAGGGCTGAAGCTTTGCTGGCACTTTTCCTTCTGTCAACAGGGATTTTAAACTCACTCGCTTAGTGTCTCTGTGGCCAAGACAGCCTCCAATCACCACTTCATTCACGAGACCCTTTCTGTTAACAAGCAACAGATCAAGGAGGGCACCTTTCCTAGTCAGCTCCCTTATTACCTGTACCATGAAGTTATCATCCAGGTGTTTTAGCAATCTTCTGGACCTGTTTGTGCCAGCTGTGTGGTATTCCCAGTTAACATCCGGCAAGTTGAAGTCCCCCATAAGGACTAGGGCAGTTGATTTAGTTTTCTTAGTTCCTCAAAGAATAACTTGCTGGCATCATTGTCCTGGCTGGGAGGTCTATAGCAGACTTCCACGATGATATTCACATTATTTGTTTGTCCCTTAGTCCTTACCCAGAGGCTCTCAGCTGTGTCATTGCCAACTGTAAGCTCTGTACATTCCAGCCCCTCCACTGCATAGAATGCCACTGAATACTGAAATGTATTCATACATTAACAGAATATTTTACCAAATGTGTATGCTTCATGTCACTTGTAGTGAAGCCAACAACCGAGTCCATATTTGTAAAACAGGACTGACAAACAGAAAATGAGACTTTTTTACATATTTCTGTAATTTCCAGCTGATTTTACTTACTTCAAGGCTCCTGCTCTAGTTTCAGAACAAACAATCTCTATCTAGGCTGCATATCTGACTCTCCTCATATCATTTCTGCTTCTGTTCAGCGTAGTTGTCTCTTCATCTATATGTTGTCTTAAATCCTAGCTGCCTACATAGCAAATTTCATCTGCTAGTCTTCACCTACTGAATTAGGTATGTTTGGATGCCATGAACAGTGCAATGCTCCAATTTCAGTGGAATACAATCAGATTTGGAAAGTCCCACAACATAGTACACACACTGAGCCAAGCCTGAGGCCTTCTGAAATAAGGAAAGGGTGCTGCAGTTCAATTTCAGATCTTTAACAGAACTATTGGCACTATGCCACAACTCCACAAGTTTTCACTTAGCCCTCAGATTTTCCTTTCAGCAAGATCCCTCAGTTCTTAACACCTTCCTATGCTCCTTCTGCTTAGATTACAATTTATAAAGCATTGATGCCTTAATGTTCTAATACATATACACTTAGGACCTCTACTTTTACAAATGTTCTCTACCGATACAGGAAAATCATTGCTAAACATTATGAAACAGCTGTCCTTATCTCTTATCAAATAAATGCTCTTAACATACTATTCAGTGAGGAAAACACTACTGTGAATTATAAATTAAAGGAATTTTTAGACTGGAAGAGATGCTTCAAATGATTATAACCTTTCTATTTCTAAGAACAGAAATCTCCAAATAGAGGAAAGAGTTCGGATCTTCTTTACAACTGCTTATAGTTATTATTATTGTTTATTTGTTATTTATATTATTTTTCTGCAGCTGAGGCCTATTCAAATGTTAAGTCACCAGAAAATGTAACAGTATTTTGTAAAATGATAAATTAGAATTACTTACGTGAATGAACCCAGCATATTTTTTGTCTATTTCCACCAATTGCTGATCAGCTTTGTTTCGCATAGAGGGCTCTGGATCTGTGCCCATAGCAATTAAGTATGGCACACACTTGAAAAAAAAAATGAAATGATTATTCAGAGTCATTGTAACTCTTCTTTCTCACTCTTTGTTCTTCTATTACAGTGTTGTTCATTTTATATTCTGACTACTGCAGAAACTAGAATAGTAAGCTTTATGCAAATGACTACCTAACTACTTTTTTCAAGCAAATAGTACAAAATACACAAAAGACCAGCATTATCGTAGAATCATAGAGTGGCTTGGTTTGGAAGGGACCTTAAAGCCCATCTCATTTCACCCCCCTGCCATGGGTAGGGGCACCTTCTACTATCCCAGGTTGCTCCAAGCCCCATCCAACCTGACCTTGGACACTTGCAGGGATGGAGCAGCCACAGCTTCTCTGAGCAACCTGTGTCAGGGCCTGCCCACCCTCACAGGGAAGAATTTTTCCTAATATCTAATCTAAATCTACTCTCTGTCAGTTTAAATCCATTCCCTTTTATCCTTTCATTACATGCTCTCATAAAAAGTCCTATGGCTTATGTCCAGTCTTTCATCCACCAGCACCCCCAAGTCCTTTTCCCCAGGGCTGCTCTCGATCTCTTCATCCCCCAGCCTGTACTGATACTGGGGGTCACCCTGACCCAGGTGCAGCACCAGCACTTGGTCTTGTTAAACCTCATGAGATTCCCACGGGCCCACTTCTCAAGCTTGTCCAGGTCCCTCTGGATGGCATCCCACCCTTCAGGAGTGTCAACCACACCAATGAGCTTGGTGTCATCTGCAAAGTTGTTGGGGCTGCACTCGATCCCTTCAGCTGTGTCATTGGTGAAGATATTAAATAACACTGGTCCAAATAGGGACCCCCCAAGGGACACCACTGGTCACTGATGTCCACCGGGACTCTGAGCCATTATAAAGGATAGAAGTTGTGTGAGGTTTCAGGTAGTATTTCCATTTCTCTTAAACTCTAAAGTCAGTTTTCACTACAAAAAATGCCATTAAAAACCCCAAACATACTACCACTTATGACTGAACATGTACAATGGCTGTGTTATAAACAAATAATCACAAAAATATTATGTAAGAAAAGAATAATGGAGATGATAACTGAAGTTCTGACATTGACTCTGGAATTCCATAGTGTTTGGAGAACATGGGGATTGAGGTGGAGTCAAGCTGCCACAGTTTTCAGGATAAAGTCTTAAATAAGGAAACCACCTTGGCATACACCTGAAATTTATAACAGAAATATGCTCCAATGTACATTTTAAAATGCTCTTTAGGCACTGCCTGGGCTTTTAAATCTTGATCCAAAGACAAGAAAATACAGCATTTGGAATCTAAATTTAAAAATACGCTTTCTGTAAAGGCCCCTTGCTACAATAAGAGATTACTATAACATAGCTGCAAAAGAAAAACTAGAAATGTAGCTAGCAAGTGTAAAAACCTCTGAAACCTGAATAACAAAAATACCCACATAAAAGCTTACCATACCTGAACAGGATGGATGAGACCCTGGTTTAGTGTCAGTGCAATGACATTTAGAGCAAAGTGGCGCACACTGGACTGGTTATGGAAGAAAGCCTCAAGGACCTGTTTGAGATACAGCTGCATGATGGAACTACTCATCCCTGAGGAAATATCACCCATTTCTTTCAGGTCTTCCTGTTTTGCTACTTTTTTCCCTGTAAAAAGGACAAAAGCAATACCACACTCACCACAGTATAGTCATTTACTTTGCTATTACTTGATGCATACTGATCTTTAAGCTTTATAATAGACATTTCAGTTATCTTAGAATAAGTTTATGATCTCATGAAACATAGAACAGTCTAATGGCAAATATACTTAAAAAAACTAAAGACACAGGACTTTAAAGTCTTGTTCCTCAACAAAGATTTTAATTTAAAAAAATTCTTTACTTGTATCTGCAAATTAACCTTAGAGAAGATTTTGATAAAAAGTATTACTACCATCATTACATTAATTATGCATTCTGGATTGCTTTCAGGATTTATACATCCTGAAAGTAAATAATAAGCTACAATTCTCAATATACCTATGCACATAATGAATTTTTGAAAATTATTCTAAGATGCCTTGCATACAATATTACTAATTAGATAACAATCTTAAGCAACTCAGTTCATGTATATAGTAATTGTATGCAAGAAAGTTAGGGTTTGCATGCCTCAGCACAGAAAAACTCAACACTTACAGTCTCTGTCTGCCTGTTGCATACGTGTATCCTCCTCCTGCAAGTAGGTCTGGAGGTTTTTTAACACCTGGATTTTTAAGTTTACTGAACAGTTCTTATCTGAAAGAATGCTGTTATACAGAGTCTTCACTTCCTGTTCGAACATTAAGCTTGGATGCTGTATAAATGCAAATCCTAAGGGTGGAAGAAAAGAAGAAATATTCCATGTTATTAACCAGAAATTGTATTTCTGCTTCTTAAATCTTTCTTCAAAATAGAGTTATGAAATTTATCTCCTCTCAAGTGTAGTACTAACAAAACAGTATTGCTTTTTCATATGGACACCATTCTAATTTTATAAGGAGTTCTATTACCCATGACTGTCTGATAGAGAAAGATGGGGTGCTGACCCAGGGCAGTTGAACTAAGAGTTACATAGGTTTGGAAGTGTGTCCAGTGTACTGGTCTGCCTCTGAAGAACTAGGAGGTCTCCCAAGGGCAAGGGAGGAACGTTGCTAAAAATTACTCATTGTTTCTCTAATACATTTGGAGAAAAATGTTCTGCTGAAACTGTGAAGAGTTATTCATATGAAGGCAGAGCAAATGTGGGAAAATTGCCAAATATTTATATATGAGTATTTAAACACTAAAATCTTAAAAGAAAAAAATATAGTGAACACAATAAAATAAAATTTATACCTCTCACTGTTATTGTTCATACACCTATTAAGGTCTTCTCTTGAAAATTATCTGAAGCATTCCCAAGACTATATCTGTTGGAAGATGCACACTATAGAACTGCTTTTAGCTGCAGCCTTACCCTTGACAAAGAACTGGTTATTCTTAGCCAGGGAAGTCTTTATTTCATAAAAACTTTGATCTAAATTAGTGACAGCATATATAATTTTAGATCATATATCTAGATTTAGAAGTGCTTCCAACAGACCCTTACAGAGTATCATAAAAAAAAAGTAATGGGAACATAACTTCCCAATTGATTAATTTTTTTAAGACTATGAGAAAAGCAAACATTAAGTGTATTTTTCACGACCATAGGAAACTAAGATTCTGCATGAACACACAGAAAACATATAAACATAAAAGAAGACTGGGGGAAAAAATGAAAGAAAATTATGTAAAAGCAATGTATAAAAGTGGGTGTAACAAAGGGAAGACAGTCAGGTTTTTAAAACTGTCTCTGCACACAAAAGACAGTGTAGGTAAAGGCTAAGTCTAGAGCAAGACCTCATTGTGTTTAAGACCTCGTTTCAATTTCAAAACAGGAAGAGGAAAGAAGGCAGGGGAGATAGAGGGGAAAGGAGGGGAAAGAAAAAGGAATGATGCTCCTCTTTGAAGTATGTAGCATAATTTTCCACTCTATACAGGTGTATATTGATGTTTATAACTTGACCACCTCCAAGAAAGTCCAACCCATTTCTTAAGTTTAATTTTGAAAATGAAAAGCACTTGCATGTATGTGTAACAATCCATAACTCTTTCTTTCATTCACTTATTTAAAAGAGTCTAAAACCACCAATATTCTTAGGGAAATCTTACTTGGCATAAGAATTTGTCAAAGGGGATGAAAAAAGGCAACTGCCGTGTTCTTTTAAGGACTGACTTCACATCTTGGGGCTGCCCTCACACCTTTTCTCTTCATACTTTTGTTTTTACACTGTTAAGGGTAAGCACTGAACTTGGCTAAGACATTATCTGTTAGATACTAACAAAATCTTTTATCCTCAACCTGCCTTGCAAGCACACATCTGGAAGAGAAGCATAACCATAACCATGAAGCTTATGGTTAAGCTCAATCCCTCAACAGCAGTGACACATCCCAAAGCAAAGGCTAAAACTGTTGAGTGTCATTACTGTAAGGACACACTAATAATTGCCAATAGGAAAGACCGCACTCTTCACTTGATTCCTTCGCTATATATAAATGTTGAATTAGCTTTTTAGTAATTTTCACCTTATTGCTGTACATAAATGTTGAATGGATCTGACAACTTGGCTCACTTACCAGCCTGTAAGGTAGAACATTGCACTGCCTACTACACCTCTGTCCATCCAAGCAGCTACCCTCAAAAAGGAATCAGTACTTAGATGAGACAAATATATGACTGAAAACAGTTGTCTGAGGGTTAATTAAAATAAAGACTGACATGTTTACAGGCAAAGAAAAAAAAAACAACCTCAAGCATGCCTACAGAGAGACACCTGTTTTCTCCTCTTCCACAAACTGATCACAGTTGAGTCTGTAATTCAGAAACACTTCTGAGGAATGCAACACTCAGCCTCCGTGAGTGAAGCAATCATGTCTAGGGTTAGGAAGACAGCTCCTATCCCATGTGCAATATTTTGTATAGAACAATTACAATAGAATGGACTACAGTAAGCATTGTGCATCTTGATACAATGGCTAGAAAAATATCCAGCTAGTCCTTAACATCATAGCATTGTTCCTGCAACAGAGGCAACTGTAAAGCCATTAATCCCACTCAGCTGTCTGAAATGGTTTCCTCACAGAATATCAAATCAAGATTTAGTCTCAGTCCTTATCCTCGGAGTTTTCTCTAGCCTGAACTGAACTAGGATATCTAAAAAGCCACCTAAACAGCAGCATAAGGAGGAAAATCCTTATACACAGTTAAACCATGCAGTGCAAGTTCACACTCATAGGAAACAACCTTCTTTAGACTAAGCCATAAGCATGGACAGAAGTCTTCAAGAAATCAAAGCCTATCTGCCCAAACAAAATGCTCTTACATGTACAGTTTTGGTCCTTGAGCAGAGGATGAACATGATACAAACCAATCAATGGCAGTTCATGCATTACTGCAAGTCACCGAGATACCGTACTAGTGCCTTCAGAAAAAGAATCTACTTAAAATTGAAATACTGCCAAGGACCTCAAAAAAACTGAAATATTTAATCTATGACATGATTTCAATGCCTTGTGAAATTTAACAGAGCATCCCCCAGTTGGTATAAACTACCAGAGTTCACTTGACTCCTGCAGAATATCTGCCTCTACACTTCACAGAATCACAGAACCACAGAATATGCAGAGATGGATGAGATCCACAAGGATCATCGAGTCCGGCACAGGACCATCTCCAAGAGTCACATCACGTGCCTGAGAATATTTTCCAAACACTTGTTGAACTCTGTCAGACTTGGTGCTGTGACCACTGCCCTGGGGAGCCTGTTCCAGTGTCCACTCACCCTATGGTGAAGAACCTCTTTCTAATATCCAACCTAAACCTCCCCTGACACAAATTCAGACCATTCCCTTGGGTCCTGTCACTGGTCACCACAGAGATCAGTGCCTGCCCCTCCTCTTCCCCTCATGAGGAAGTTGTAGACTGAAATGAGGTCTCCCCTCAGTCTCCTCTTCTCCAGGCTGCACAGACCAAGTGCCCTCAGCTGCTCCTCATATGCCCTACGGAGCCCTGTGGAACTCCACTAGTGACAGGTCACCAGTCTGATATTACCCCATTCACTATTGCCCTCTGTGCTCGACCTGTGAGCCAATTGCTCACCCACCACATGATGTGTTTATCCAGCTGTGGGCTGCACAGTTTGTCCAGAAGGATCCTGAGAGAAACAATATCAAAAGCTTTACTGAAATCCTAAAAGATTACATCAACTGGCTTCCCTTGATCAACCAGGTGGGTTACCTTGTCATAGAAGGAAATCAGGTTTGATAAGCAGAACTTTCCTCTCATGAAGCCGTGCTGGCTGTGACCAATGACTGCATTGTCTTTCAGGTGTTTTTCAATACCTTCCAGAATAATCTTCTCCATAACTTTACCAGGCACTGAAGTGAGACTGACAGGCCTGTAGTTTCCAGGGTCCTCCTTCTCGCCCTTCTTGAAAATCAGCACATTCACCAGCTTCCAGTCAGCTGAGACCTCTCCAGGTTCCCAAGACCATTCAAAAATCATCGAGAGGTTTTACGATGACATCAGCAGCTCTTTGAGGATTCTGGGATAAATCCCATCAGGTCCCATAGAGTTGTAGGGATCCAGCTGGAGCACCAGATCCTGTACAATTTCAGGGTCACTTGGGAGTTGATCATTCTTACAGTCATGGTCCTCCAGCTCAGGGCACTGAGACCCCCTTGGTCCATCATCCATGTTGAAGACAGAGGCAAAGAATGAGTTAAACACCTCTGCTTTGTATCTGTCCCTGTTTGTGAGGTGACCATTCTGGATCATTCCTGGAATGAGCCGATGATATTTTTGCATTGCCTTTTGCTATTGACATATTCTAAAATATCCTTTTTATTGTCCCCCACATTTCTGGCAGCTTCAACTCCAACTGAGCTTTGGCCACATGAATTTTCTCCCTGTAGTGGCAACCACCATCTCCATATTCTTCCCATGCGACCTGCCCTTGCTTTCACTGGGCACACACCTTCCTTTTTTGCCTTATTTCCAAGAGAAGATCCCTGCTCAGACAAGCTGGCCTTCTGCCTCACCTGCTTGACTTCCGACATTTGGGAATTGCTGCTCCTGTGCCCTTAGGAGGTGATGTTTGAAAAGCGACCACCGCTGATAGACCCCAGCACCTGCAAAAGGGACCTCACTCACTAATTCCCTGAGCAGCCTGAAGTCTGCTCTCCTCATGGCCAGAACTGAGGTTTTGCTGGCACTTTTTGTCCTGTCAACAGGGATTTTAAACTTGATCACTTCATGGTTGCTGTGGTTAAGATGGCCTCCAATCCCCACTTTGCTCAGGAGATCCACTCTGTTGACAAGCAGCAGATCAAGGAGGGCATCTTTCCAAGTTGGCTCCCTTAGGACCTGTTCTATAATTTTGCCATCCAGGTATTTTTAGGAATCTTCAGGCCTGGGTTGAACCAACTATGTGATGTCCCCAGTTGATTTCTGGCTGGTTGGAGTCCTCCATAAGGACAAGGGCAGTTGACTTGGAAGTGTCCCTTAGTTCCTCAAAGAATAATTCATTGATGTCATCATCCTGGCTGGGAGGTCTATAGTAGACTCCCACAATGACATCCACATTGTTTACCCCTTGATTCTTACCCAGAGGCTCTCAACTGTGCCATTGCCAACTGTGAGCTCCAGACATTCTAACCCTTCTATTACATATAGTGCCACCCCTCTGCCTCTTCTACCCTGCTATCCCTCCTGAAGAACCCATAACCGTCCAACAGGGCACTCCAGTCACAGTTCTTATCCCACCAGGCTTCACTTATGCCAACGATGCCACATCTCTGGGACTGGGCCCAAGCTTTGAGCTCCTCTTGTTTGTTCCTCATGCTGCAGCATTGGTGTAGAAACATTTCAGGTATGGTAAATTGTAGGCAACACCTCGTGGGGCAGATTGAGGGATCCCATTTGTGCTTGTTTCCTCATGTTTTGGAACACCATCCCATCTCTCATCACTGGTGAGCCTGGTTTTGTCCCCTTCCCACTTCCAAGCTAGTTTAAAGCTCTGTCAACGAGCCCCTCTGGCTCCTGTGCTAGAACTCTTTTTCCCCTCTGAGAAAGGTGCGTCCTGTCAGGTGTCAGTAGACCAGGTGTTGAGTAGATAATCCCATGGTCAAAAAACCCAAAATTTTTCCAATTACACCAACCTCAGAGCCACTCATTGAGTTAAAATTCTCAAAGTTTTTCCATATTTTTTTTCTATTTTTTAACCATACCTTGTTGACTGAAAAACAAGATTTGGATTTACGACATACTTACATGTGGGGAAAAATAACACCTCCATTTACTTTAGAATCTTGATGCTTTTTAAGATTTGGTCAGACATCAAAAAGGCATTCACTGTCAAAAGCATCCACTCTGCTGCAGATGTATGCAAATTGAAAGTATCCCTTTGTCTACATTTCTATAGCCAGTTCTCAAATAAGACATGCAGTGAACTTTGAACTTTAAACAAACTTCCCTGCCACTACACAAATAACTGAATCCTGGATGAAATGCATGTATTTTTACTACNCAAATACAAGTTATTTTACCTTACTGTTGCCCTTAAAATCTTCCTGATCAAAATCAAAATGCCGACACAGTGCTCCAACAGTGAAAAGTGATCTAAGGAGTGCTGGTTTATTGGCAGTAAGTATTGTACTGTTGGGGTCTTCTTGGTGTTGACTTTTTAATTTTGAAAGTGCACCTACAGTAAGATAAAAGTTTTGATCACAGCATTTAATTATGGTGTATCTCTAAGATAAGACTTGTAGCCAAAACTGAAGAGTGACAATTACATGTTGTGATTTTACTTACCATAGTATCTATTAAAACAGGCCCACACAAATTTATAGTTTTGGGTGACCTTGTTCACAACAGCCCCAAGACAGCTCACACAATGCTGAACAACCTAGGTGCAAGAAAGAGCAAATGAGTTATATATTTAGAATTTAAATCTGAGACTTTTGTGAAGTTATGTAGGAAAAAGTTAGGTAGAACTAAAACTAACAATCTAACAGATGTAATGTCCACCTCCTAGATTGCTCTGAAAACCTGCCCAAACGTATAATTGTTAAAATATAGCAACAACACATACAAACACCAGTAAATCAAGAACATTGATTTTTTTATGGCTCAAAAGTTATCTTCATAATGAAGACAGACATTCTTTAAACCAAAACTCTGTATTTTATAATGTGAAATGGAATTAACCAAATAGTAGCAATTAGAAACTTACTGTCATGCCATATTTGATGATGAGTTTCATGAGGTCTTCCTCAATAGTGGCAAGAAAGGTCTCACTTGGGTGTTCCATTAGTGGCACTACAAGCTCTAAGATTTTTGCAACATTGCAGATCACCATGAAATCATTCTGGGTCTGAAA
>VWZD01003571.1:0-42880 GCA_013396695.1 Sakesphorus luctuosus | reverse complement strand
CGGCGGCGGGTCGGAGCCCCGGGTCGGGAGCTGCGGGGAGGGACTCCCGAGGCGGCTGCCGGCAGCGGGAGGCGCCGTCGGGGCCGCACCGTCGGTGGTCGCGGCAATGGGCAGCGTGCGGGGGCCCGGTGGGGCCGTGCTGCGGGCGCTGGTGTCGGTGGCCGCCGGGCTGGTGGTCTGCGGCGGGGCCAGCGAGTACGACTATGTGAGCTACCAGTCCGACCTGGGCCCCTACCCCGGCGGGCGCTTCTACGCCAAGCCCCACCAGTGCGTGGCCATCCCCGCAGACCTGCGGCTCTGCCACAGCGTGGGCTACGACAAGATGGTGCTGCCCAACCTGCTGGACCACGAGACCATGGCCGAGGTGAAGCACCAGGCGAGCAGCTGGGTGCCACTGCTCAACAAGAACTGCCATATGGGCACCCAGGTCTTCCTCTGCTCCCTGTTTGCCCCCGTGTGCCTGGACCGGCCCGTCTACCCCTGCCGCTGGCTCTGTGAGGCCGTCCGTGACTCCTGTGAGCCCGTCATGCAGTTCTTTGGCTTCTTCTGGCCAGAGATGCTCAAGTGTGACCAGTTTCCCCAGGATGATGTCTGCATTGCCATGACAACTCCCAATGCCACTGAGGTCTCCAGGCCCAAAGGTAAGGCATGGCCAGTGCTGCAGCCTTGCTCCTGGCACTGCTGTGTGAGCTGACAGAGTTGGTGTTAGCCCGGGAGGGGCTGGTTGGGACTGGAGGGGGTCTTGCAGCAGGAGGAGGCTCACCTGAACTCTGCTGCTTGGTAGCAGCCCTCCTCCAGCCTGTGAGCCCTCTCGGCACACTCCTGTCCTAGGGGAGGCAGCATGCCCTGCCAGCTCCTCATCCCTGTCCCAGAGCCAAGCCTCAGGGCAGGCTGTTTGGGGCACTGCCTGTTCTGACCCCCACACAGGCACTGATGGACCCTCTGTCCTTGGGTGCTGCACCTCCCTGGCAGCAGTTCTGTTCCCCATCCCAACTCCTGCAGTGCTGCTCTGGGCAGCAGGAGGACACTTGTCCCCCGCAGCAGAAAGTGCTGCCTGGCCAGTCAGTAGTGACTGTGGTCCTGGCAGGATCCCCCATGTCCCCTCCACCCTGGGCAACAGGCTGGGCTGTTGGTTGCTGGGCATGCAGTGGAGATCCAGCCCTGCCCTGGGTGGGCTGTGGGCTGGAGAGGGGCAAGAGACCTCCAGGAAATGACCAGGGAAACTGGACGTGGTTCACATTTGTTTCCACTGCATGCAGCACGTTCCTGTGGTGCCAGACTTGCTTGTTTGTGTGTGAGTTGCAGTGAGTCTGGCTTGTTGCTGGAAACTTTACAATAAATAAATATCCTGGTGTCACTTTGGCATTCTCTGTCGGAGAACTGTGAAAGGCTGGCAGGAGGGATGTTTGTGGAGGGAGATGGCAGAAGGCTCTGAGAGAGAGCAGTGCTTTTTGGTGAGCAGAGCCTCACTGAAAGGGATTGGCACTCCTGATTCCACAGGGGGATAGTGATGGGCACTGCTGATCCCACCAGCCACCAGCTGCCTTTTGCAGTTACCTGTACAGACAAAGGCTGGCAGCCCTCACTCAGCTGGTGGGGACTGTGCAGTGTCATCCTGCCTGTCCTAAAGGGACTTACACTTCAGGGAGCCCTTCTGATATGGGACAGAAAGGGAGTGCATCCTGCAGAAGAGGAATGATGCTCTGAGGTGTCTCCAGGAGCCTTGTGGGGGCTCATGGAGGGGCAGTGAGAGCAAAGAGGCAGTGGCTGTGGGCTGGCAGGCACAGGGGACACCCAAACTCAGCACCCAGAAGAGCTGTACATGGGAGTCCATGTCGTGTCTGGGCAGTGGCACCCAGAGCCAGGTGGAGTATGAAGCTTGTGCCTGTGCCAGGGGCTGAGCTCTGGCTGCCCTCATTCCCAGGGACCCAGCCTGTCCCAACAGTGGCACAATTACAGCCACACTGGCTTACCCTTAGTGATGTGATTGCTGGAGGAAGCTCTTTGTTTCCAGGAAGGCTCTAAAATAATATGTCCTGTGTGAACCTGGACCCTTGGTCAAGACCACAGGCGGGTCCTGTGTTGCAGGTACAAAGGTTGCTTTTATTCCCCAGGGACTTGCAGCCAAGCATGCTCCTGAGGCAGCTGGGTCTGAGCTGCCCCTTCCAAGGTCCAAAATAGAGTCTGAGCTGTTTGCAGGTCATTCATTTTACAGACATTAATGTGCCAAGACCCTGGAACAGTCTTCTGGATAAGCAGCATCTGTCATGTTTTTGCATGTGTAGTTGCAACTTTCTGATCACCTTTCAGACCTGTCTCAGCAGCACTGGGGTGGGACATTACTGCTTTCTTTTGGTGCCCCAAAGAGCTTAGAGTGAGCAGAGCAAACTCCAAGTTAATTGCAGCCACTACTGTGATGTGAACCCCCACTGAGGATCTGCTGTTGGCTCGTGGTTACAGCAGGGGCCAAACCCTGTGAGATGCCCATCACTTTGGTTCTGGCACTGTCACCTGCAAATGCAGAGTCCTCCTGGGTGAGCTGCTGCTCAGCCTTTGTCCCTGTGCTGGTTGGGTCCTTCCCTCTGTCTGGGCTCTGCCATGGGCACTCTGTCCACGGTTTGTCTGCATTTTCTGTCAGTGCCAGCTCCTGGAGCCCCTTCACTCTTGGGCACTGGGGTGTTTCCTGTTGGTTCAAAGAGGGTCAGAACCCAGCAGTGTCCCCCCTTTTCTCTCAGCACTAATAAGAACGAGCCCTTTCAGTATTTTTCCCCATTAACACCTTGAAATTGGAATTTGTTTCTGCCTCTCAAAGAGCTGACCTGTTGAATTCCTTTCTCCTTATGCACAGGCGGTAAAGCCTGCAGGCCCACGGGATGCATCAGGGGAGTTGCAGATTAATACAGCATTACACATTCCTTCTCCTGCCCCTGGAGTAAGCTGGCTCTACAGCCAGGCATTGGAAAATGGTCAGCAGGGAACAAGAGAGCTGGAAGCAGCCTGAGGTTGTGCTTGGAGTGGAGCCGTCAGACGGGCCCCAGCCGACCTGCAGCGGGCCAGGAGGGTGAGCTGAGACATCAGCCACAGTGCCTCAGGAGGAGAGGGAGGACAGGTGGGTTTGGGGTAGCTGTGGCTCCACAGAGCAGCAGTTTGTGGGGTGCAGAGCTGGCCAGGCCTCCAGCGTTTGTGTTCCTGACCGTGGCATGATGTGGTGTCCCAGAGCAGAGGACAATTTCCCTTCCTGTTGGCACAGGACAGTGTCCCCTGCAGTCCTGCTATGCTGTGACAGTGCTGGAGAGTGGGTTGATTTAGATTGGACGTAAGGAAGAAGTTTTTCTGAGGGTTCTAGAACACTGGCACAGGTTATCCCGAGATGTGGTGAATGCCTCGTCCCTGGAAGCATCTGAGGTCAGGTTGGGTGGAACTCTGAGCAAACTGGTTGAGTCAGGGCAGGGGGGCCGTGCATGAGTGAGGCTGCTGCTTGTGGAAAGGGCTCCCAGTTCCAGCCTGTGGGGTGGCTGCTGCCTCTGGGTGCTGGCACAGCCAGGCAGGGGTCCCTGCCACCCTGGGTGTGCCAGAGCCTGCCCAGGGGCTGCTGGAGCACAGCTAGAACAAAGCCTGTGTTTGCACCAGGGAACAATGAGTCTTATTTTCCATTTTTGGTTTTGTTTTTTTTTTTAAGTGGTTTTCTGGGAAGCTCATAGGGTGGGATGCAGCAGTGGCTTTCATGTTTGTCTGGCTGGTGTGGGCTTGACCACCCTCCTCACGTGCACTTTGGCTACTGAGGCAGGTTGAAGTGCTTTGCATGGCAGGAACCCCCCCTTGTTCCTGAGGGTGGTCCTCAGCACAGTGACAAACTCCTGGCTCTGCAGCAGATGGAGCACTGAGGCTGTCGCCCTCCTGGGAACACCCTCTCCCTTGTCATGAGCTTAAGTGTGCAGCCTGGAAAAAAATATTCTGACTGCTGATTTTAAAAATAAAGTGTTGGGGATGTCTTGTCTTCACGTCCTCAAAGCCTGGCCTCTGCCTGTGTTACTCTGAGTTAATGTGGCAATTGCATGTTAGGGGTTTGGAAGAGGAGGTTACCCAGGTGATAGGGAGGTATGGAGGTACTGGCAGTGGGACTGTGGAGCTGAGAGTTGCTGCTGTGAAGGCTGATTTGTGACTCGCACAGAGGGGAGAGCGGAAGGCCAGTTGCTCTGCATGTGTGATTAATAAAGTCATGGTGCATGTCCCCAGGAATTAGCATTTGGCACAGAACAGATTTAGGGGTGGCGAGAAGGGAAGAACAAGCCACAGAAAACAAATGTCTCGCCTGGAGCCCCGTGGGGCATCTGTGGCTGAGGAGACACGACTCTGTGGTCGTGGCTGTGCCCCCCTCACCAGGCGTGCTGGCTCTGCACCCTCTTTCTGGGACACATCTCTGCTCTTTGGGCTCAGCAATGCTGTGGGTTTGCTGGCCTGGCTGAGGGCTGAAGGCTGTGAGTGCTCTGTCTGCACACAGGAACCAGCAGATGTTTTGCTACAGTGTTGTCCCTGAGAGTAACTCCCTTGTGTGGGAAGAGCCCTCCGTCCTGCTGGACCGGGAACAAGCAGCATCTCCCAGCTCAATAAATTCATCTGCCAGTAGCACAGATCTTCTTCTGTGCTGCTGGGTGGTCTCAGCTCTGGCTGCAGATGGGAACCTGGAAACAGATCCTTATTCTCTGGTTGAAGTGAGCTTTCCTCCCAGGACGGATCGCAGTGAAATCTCCTGGGCTGATGTTTCTCAAGAGGCGGATGTTGGCCACTGCCAGGGGCTGGCAAGCAGAGCCAGCTCTGCTCCACTGGAGCCATGAGGCTGCCCTGGGCTCAAAACAAAGGGAGAAGATTGCCACTCCTGGGGTTGTGCTGGAGTGGGGTGGTGCCTGCAAGAGTTGTGCAGGTCTAGCTAGAGCCAAGCTATGAGCTTAAAAATGCAGAGCTCTTCCAGTCCTGAACCCCCTGCCTGGCACTGGGGTGGCCCCTTGGTGCATGAGCCATCTCTGGGCACTCTCCTCCTGCTGTGCAGGGGTTTGGGCACCCTGTGCTTTGCCTTGGCATGCCATGGGGAGGGAACATCAGCAGGCTGTGGGCCATGCCCTACAGTGACCAGCTCCCCTCAGCTGACTGCCTGGTCCTGAAAACTGTTCTTGCCAGGGCTGTCCTCTTGCTCTTGGCAGCTGCCTGCTCCTGCCTGTGCCGTGCCCTGGGGCCACTGACAGCATTGGAGTGGGGTTGGCAGGAGGCTGCCCTGTGAGCTGGTGGATGGCTCCTATCCCCAGGCAGGGTGTTGTTCTGCAGGACTGGGAGCTGGCAACCTGGGCAGGGTGCCTGGGCACATGGTCCTGTCGAGGGCAACAGTCTGACAGTGTGAGCTGCCTGGCTCTGCAGTGCTGCTTCAGCTGGCTTCTCACTGCCTCTCCCCACTTCTCTTGGCAGGAACGACTGTGTGTCCCCCTTGTGACAACGAGATGAAGTCAGAGGCAATTGTGGAGCACCTGTGTGCCAGCGAGTTTGGTAAGAAGGAGCACCGGGGGCATGGGGAGGCTTCCCAGGTGGGCATGGGGCAGCGTGGCTCCTGTGTGGGCTGGATTGGGCCCCCTGGGTTTCCCTGCCCGCTCTGCTGTGACAGTGTGGCCCTGAGGCCAGTGGTGTGTGCCTCTAGATGTCAGTGTGGGTGCGTGGAGGCGGGCACAGGGATGGGACTGCACTGGATGTGTCTGAGATGTGCCCAGCTCCTGCAGCCAGGCACGTGGGGACAGGGGTGGTGGTCCTGAGGCAGTGCCCGCACACTGCATGGCCCCAACGACGGTGCTGGGCATCTACCATGCTTCTTCTGGGAAATGTGGTGTGGGACAATCCCCCTGGGAGTGGGGCCACCTGCCAAAGCAGCAGCGCTGCTGTCGACCCCAGCAGAGCCTTGGGCTGGGGCCAGGGCTGGGGCAGAAGTGGCAGTGCCGGTTCTTTGCTGAACTCGAGGGGGCTGTAACTTAACCCTGGTCTTCACAAGCTCTTGTGTGCTTGCAGGAATAACGTGTAGCATGGACCCTTACTCTACCTGCAAGCATGAATGAGGAAATCTTTCCCAGATTGCTTGTACTGATGCATTTCTTTTTAGCAAAGTTATGCTGCTCTTGTCAAATCGAGGCATAAAGCCCCAAAGATAGTCCTTGTCTAGCTAGGGCCAAGCTGTGAGCTTAAAAATGCAGAGCTACTTGAAAGCTGTGTCCTAAATATATTATGAGTGAGTGAGACAATCAGAGATAAACTGAACTTCATTTAAAAAAAAAAAAGATTATCACAGGGAAAAATATTAGCTTGCTCAGATCAAACCCAGAATTAACTGGTTTTGACATCCTTGCTGGTGTATGTAACTTTCCCGGAAGGTTATTAAAGGCATATTGAACAAGGTGTGCATTCCTGGGGGATTAACACTTGAATGTGCCCTGTGCTGGAGCGTGCTATGCAAACCCAAACCTGCTCTGCATGCTGGCGTGTTACCCTTTCTGCTGGAAATGAATTCTCAACTCTCCTGCAGATTTGGTATGCCAGAAGTCCTAAGTTCAGCTCAGACTTTTTCTAACAGGGAAAACCATCCACAGGAACACCCATGTAATAGTCTCCCAGGAATGTGAATACTTCTGGCCTGGTCAGGGAATGGAAACAGACATTGAGTGCACAGCCTGGCTGGGGAGCAGGGGATGTTGGGCACCCAGAGCTGTGTGAGTTGGGGTGTGCAGAGCTCAGGCATGTGATGGGAGCTGAATCACAGCTGCCCCTGCCCCACTGCATATGTGGGGAGAGTCTGGGGAGAGTTTCCCAGCTGGTTCGGAGAGGGATCAAGTGGCCTCTGGGTCCAGCCCACCTGGTTTGGGCAGGAGCTGCTGCCTAGGCTTGAGTGATGCAGAGGCTGTGGCTGGGGGACCTCCATCCCAGAGGAACAAGGGGCACTGGCTGGTGGCAGTGGTGGCTCCGTTGCTGGTGTGTCACTGCAATGCTCATCACCTTGGCAGAAGAGTGAGTCGAGGTGGCATTCCACTGGTGGGCAAGTGCTGGGAAGGGTAACAACAAGTTTAACCACATGCTTGTTGTCAGCTTCTGCTGCTAAATATCCTCCCGTGCTCTGGGACAGTTACACAACAGAGGCCAAACCAGAAGAATTCGTGGCCTCGGCAGAGCAGCTTTTGGGGCAGTGACTTGCCCTAAGAGTAAGTTGTTACTGGGAAGTATTGTGGTGACAGTGTCCAAAGGATGGAAATACTTCTTGGCAGATGTGGCAGGTTTGTAGCCAGCTGGGGAGCGGGAGCAAGGGATGGGATTCAAAGCAGGTCCTACCTGTGCCCTATGAGGGAGGGCAGTGTGGGGGCTCTGGGGGATGTCTCAGCCAGAGTGAGCAACTAGTGGAGGAGGCATCGGCTTCAGGAAGTTTTTCCAAAGCATGTTCCGTGGCCCTTGGATCTTTGTTTAGTCTTGGGGGTTTACTGTCATGGGGTGATTTCTCAAGGAGAGCTGTTTATCTGGCACTAAAATAAACTACCGACCCTTCAGACTGAGGTTTCTCACATACATCCACCAAGGTAAACACTGGCAGCTGACAGGTTACAGATCCTCATCAAAGCCAGACATGTACAATAAATGTTTAAACTAACATGTGCTAGATGGGGCAGCTGTTGGTGGGTCCTGCACTGATTCCCACTGTACCATTACTGGAGATTTCTCTCACAGCCCAGGACCTTGTTACAGACAAGAGGTGAGGAGCACTTTGCCCACCATGGATATGTGACTGTGTAGCAGCCCTGGGAGTGATCTTGAGTACTGTGCAGGAAGAGAGCTGCAGCCAGCAGTGGACACAGGAAGACTGTAAAGAAAAGGCTTAGAAGAGGGTCTTGGATAAGGTGCTGGGGCTCAGAGGGGTGCCAGGAGTCTACCAGCCTCAAGGTCCAGCAGAACACTCTGGGTTTGCCTTTGAGCAGTGATGAATGTGGGCTCCAGGGTGCTGGTTTGAGGTAGCTTGGCAGCTCCTCCAAGAGCAGGACAGCTCTGGGTGAGGTGTCAGCATGGGGTGCCAGTTCCCTGGCCTGGGCACAGAGCAGTACAGGGTAGATTTTGGTGCAGTGCTGGTGTGCTGGGGCAGCGATGGATGCAAGAGGAAGCGTGAGATCGGCCTCCCGTGCCCCCACAGCTGCCTCCCCCGGCTGCCCTGGGCTGCAGCCAGCA
Organism: Sakesphorus luctuosus; assembly: GCA_013396695.1. Lineage (NCBI taxonomy): Eukaryota > Metazoa > Chordata > Aves > Passeriformes > Thamnophilidae > Sakesphorus > Sakesphorus luctuosus. The sequence continues at coordinate 34,645 of VWZD01003571.1, read as the reverse complement.
CTTGTTTCTTACTCCTGGAGTTCATTCCACTCTCTGTTTCTCTTAGTGATTGTATTTATTGTTTCTGCCCTTTTCCTGGGGTCTGAGGGGATCCTGCTGGACAGGCTCTGTGGCACTGGGGACTGCAGAACAATCAATACATGCTGTTTATTTTTTCCCGGTGACTGACAGCTCCTTGCCTGCAGTCTTCTCCTGTTACAGCCCTAATGTGTCTTCTGGCAGGTTTCCTCCTTCTCAGTGATTTCTAAAGGAAGGAGAAATGAGGCTGAAGGAACAGTGGAGCTTTCCCTTCTCTCATATTCCCTTTCCTGCCCATGAGGTGCTGAAGTGGGGCCCCTGCCTGTGCAGGCAGGAGAACAGCAGAGATGATGGGCTGGTCAGAGGCTCCTGTGTGCTGAAAAAGAGGTGCTGGAGGTGCCTGTGGGGCACACTCCTCATGGGTACAGGATGGTGGGTGGTGAGCAGAGCACAGGGGCTTCTCCTTTCGCACTGGCTGCCCCAGTATGGTGCTGTCCTTGGAGAAGGTTGTGCTGGAACATGCGTGTCCTGTGAGAGGAAATGGGAGGATGGGCTGGTGGGTGGGACATGGACCCTGCAGCTCTCAGGGGCAGTGAGTGCTGGTGCTGCTGCTGGTGCTGCAGCCAATGCCAAGTGGCTGTGGTGCAGCTGCTGGACTGGAAAGGTGGCACATGCTTGTGCTGTGGACAACCCTCTGGGTCTCTTCCTGGGGTCAGCTCCTGCCTGGCAGCCACAGATGAAGATTTAGTGTGTCCTAGCAAACACATCATGAGGTCTCAGAGGCGATTCTGGCCCTTTCCTGCTTGGTGCTGAGATGGATTTGGTGCAGTCTGGGGGAGCAGAAAGGCCAAGGCTCCCAGGGAGGAAGCTGTTTGCTTTGGCAGCTCAGCTGGGTGCTGGAGCCGAGCCTCGATCTGTCCCGCTTGAGCCTTTTGCCTGCTGAGCTGCTGTGAGTGCCACTGTGGTCCCCCCTGCCAAATCCTGTGTTTTGGGAAAGCCCCAAGCCGAGGGCTGCCTCCTGCTGTGTGATGGTGAGCCCTTGGGGTGGGATGTGCACTGGGAATGAATGTGCCCTCAGGTGCTGCTGTTCTGGTGTGTGTGGGACGTGCTGGAGCTGCGTGTCCATCCCTGCTGCTGTGGAACGTGGCTTTAATGCCTCACTTGGAACATGGGCTGGAGCTTGGGGAATGTGGCCCAAGTTGGGGAGCAAGGTGGGGCCAGGTCACTGCAGAGGGGTGAGGCCTGAGCAGTGATCATCATTCTTGTGTGATTGCTCACCCTGCAGCAGTGCAGGCAGACGAAGCTTGGCGGTCCCTGAGCCAGGCTGTGTTTACCTGGGCAGCAACACAGGCTGCTGCTGGTGACAAAGACATCACTGCTGGGAAGAGCAGAGTCTGACACAAACTACTTGCACCCCTAATCAGCCTCCTTCTTCATCCCCCTTGGCGTTATCCCATCTTGGCTCTGTGTGCTGCTCTGCACGAGCGAGGTTTGGATGAGGTTTTGGCTCACATCTGGATTTATGGTTCCCCTGGGCAGCTCCCATGAACCTGCATCGCTGGCTCATGAACTGCTGTGCACAGGGAGGGGAGCAGCTGTGAGGTCCCACGGCACAGGATTACCAGGCCTTCTTTGTCTCCTGTGGACTGTGGTACTTGGAGTAGGACAGCACCTCCACCAACTGCCAGATCCTTTTCTTCCTCTGGCTACAAGGATTGAACCTTGCAGCGATCACAGCGAAGCAGTTTGCAAACAAGCCATTTGGCAAAAATCTCTTATTGTGCCATTATAATGGTGTTTTACCATCCCTCCTGCACTGGCCACTCCTGTGCTTAGCACAGGGGCTCCGAGTCAGCACAGATAAAGAAACTGCAGCTCACATTGAGGGGTGTTCTGCTGCTGCCCAGTTAATGTCGTGGAGCTTAGAGCAGCCTGAAAACCACTTGCTTCATTTTCCAGATATGTTGCAAACTGATCTGGTTCAGCATCTCTAGCTCCCTAGAGCTGGAATCTCTTTAGCCCCTTAAGCATCCTGAGTTCGGAAACCAGATGGAATGAAAATTTCACTTAGGTTTACAGTCCTGGATTACTTTCTTGTACAGTAACAGTGTAACACGACAGGGCCCTTGGCAAACCCAGCGGGCGTTTTTGGCATTGGGGCAGACAAGCAGCATTGCTCCTGTTGCCAGGGCAGTGGGTGGGAGCAGAAGGGTGATCCTGAGTCTGTGCTGCCTGCTTGGGGTTGTCAGCATGCTGTCCTGCTGCCATCCCTTCCTGGAATGGGGAGCAGTGCTGCTGTCCAGGAAGCAACACGTGTTTGCTGCTACATGTTCCAGCACAGCAAGACTTCAAGGAACGATGCTGCGGGGACCTGCCTCCCTGCCAGAGCCAGAGGCTCCTGTGGGCTGCCTGCACCCGCCCTCAGACTCAAATGAGAAGGGACAGGAGCCAATTAATCACCTCTCTGAGCACTAGTTATCTGCAGCTCTGAAGTAAACTCCCAAACGATGGAAATATGTTAGTAATTTTTGGCCGTATGTGCTTTCCCCCCAAAAAAGAGGCAGAGCCAAATGGCACAGACGTGATACTTTAATGTACAACACATTTTCATCATTTTTACCATGTATGCAAAATTCCTCTTCATGGTCATGCAAAGGAACATTAATTTTTTTTTTTGGTTGTGATTAACTCAGGAAGATGCTGAACCCAAAGAGGAGAGTATTTTCCATGGAGGTTGTGTCAGACCAACTCCCCTTCTCCTGGGGAAGGTGCAGGCATGTGTCTGCTCCAGGCATGGCTGTGTGACAGGGTCTCCACAGCTCCAATGCAGAGACATCCAGTGCTTGGAAACATGTTGCACAGGCACCTGAGGGCTGGTGTGACTGCAAACAAATGCTTGATAAACCAAATTGACCTTTTAAATGATCCTTTCAAGAGTATCTCCATGCCTCTAGAGCAGGGAAATCACCTTGTTTACTCAGCTAAGGTTTTGCTTGCTAAGAGCTCATTGGCAGCTGAACAAGTCCCCTCTCAAATGGCAAGCACTGGATGCTTTGCTAGGGAAGGGGAACAGAGATGTCAGTGTTTTACCTTGATGCTCTCCCAGGTGTGGGGACAGCTCTGTCTCAGGCACAAGGTTTGTGTGTCACCAGGGGCCAAGTCACAGCTGGGGTGATGCTGTGGAGTGGCGGGAGAAGAGGGATGAGGAGAGGAGTGGGTACTGCATCTCTGCAGTGGGGCAGGGCACTGCTGCTGTCCTGGGGCCACGGTGCCACTGCCCCCCCAGTCCCAGCCTCACTTAGCAAAGGCTGCTCATGAGTTGTTTTGTTTTTCCCCTCTCCCTGGCTTGTTTTGCAGCTCTTAAGATGACCATAAAGGAAGTGAAGAAGGAGAACGGGGACAAGATGATCATCCCACGGAAGAGGAAGGCCCTGAAGTTGGGGCCCATCCGGAAGAAGAACCTGAAGAAGCTGGTGCTGTTCCTGAAAAACGGGGCAGACTGTCCCTGCCACCAGCTGGACAACCTCGGCCACTACTTCCTCATCATGGGCCGTCAGGTGAAGACCCAGTACCTGCTGACAGCCATCTACAAGTGGGACAAGAAGAACAAAGAGTTCAAGAAGTTCATGAAGAAGATGAAATCTCCCGACTGCCCCACGTTTCCGTCCGTTTTCAAGTGACGCAGTGGGCGGCGGGGAAGCCGCTGCCTGGACCTGTGCGGGCGGGCACGGCGGCTCGGGCTCGCTCCTCTGCAGCAGGGATGCTGGAGCCAAGCCCTCCTGCTCCTCCATCCTGCTCCTCAGAGCTCCCTCACTGACCCCAGCCCTCCCACAGCCCTGGGCACGCGGTGTGTGCGCACCCAACAGTCGCTGAGGTCACACATGGTTTATGTCCACAGTACCTAAGGACCTGTTACTCTACAGAGATGTACAGCCATTGAAATAGCAGCTGTCAGGTAAAGAGGGCAAGCAGAGGGGTGTGAGGTGATGTCAGGAGGTTACATGCCTGCAGAAAGGACCCTCGTGGCCATGTCCCTCCTGTCTTCATGGCTGCAGGATCGCCCTGAATTCCTGTATGAAGCAGAGCTGGCTGATTAGACACATCCCATCCTCATTATCAAAGTTAATAAACAAGTAGTGGAGAGCCCGTTACAACCTCTGATAAAACTTATAATAGCTAATTGCCCTCACTGTAAAAAAAATCCCATTATAGTCTAAACCTGCTTTGTTTAAGCCTTAACCCCAGATCCTTAAGGTGCCTTGATGGGCTGGAGCCCTCCCTCACCAGCATCTCTTGCAGTGTCTCATCAGGCACCTGCCCTGGCCTCTGCCAGTCCAGCTGAGCACCTTGTGCCCAGTGCTGTGCTGCTCCCTGGCAGCCTTGGAGCCCCCAGGCCGTGCCCAGCATGTTGGTGTACTGGCCATGGGGACTGGGGGCAGAGGGGCTCTCTGCCTCCACCTGTGCCTTCGGCCTCATGTGGGCCCCGATATCCAGCTGAGCTCCCCTGTCCTCAGCCTGGTGGAGCCCAGACCTGCCGTCCCATCTCAGGCCCCTGCAAAGGTGTGCCTGCTGGCCTGCCCAGGGCTCTGGCTGGAGGGGAGCTCAGCTCCTCCAGTTTGTGTCACTCCCTCACTTTACCACTGATGTTTTTATAGTCCCTTCAGGCTGCTGGCGAAGAACCAGAATGCAGAAGGCTGAGGACTTGTCCCTGTGGAGTGCCACAAGGAACTCATCATCTCCTTCTTTCCCTCTTTGCTGTCTCTTTGGGATCCATCAGCCTGGATTTTTGTCTGTTTGATCTGTGATAACTTGGCTTTGTATCATTCTACTTTTTTCCCCCCCTAATCAAAATGTTGTGTTTGTATGATTTCAGATAGTTTTTGAAAGACAAAGAATATCTCATCCAAATGATTACATTTATCGACCAAACTGAAATTCATTATTCTGTTAATTGGACAAGTTCTCTTTTCCATAGACCCATATCATTCTACATTGATTATCCTTCCTGCTTCCATTCAGTATTCTCATCCATCACTAATACTCCAAGAGAATGAATATCTGAGATCTGAGATAATCCTGTTGTATCACAGCTAAATGAAATAACAAATTCTTATTTTGGGGGTTTGAACCAAGCCCACTCAAAGCTGGTAAATTGATTATTCCTTAGCTCAGGAGTGCTGTTTATTCCCCACATGGGGACAGAACTGTGGACTTGGCTGTAGAAGAATTCCACGAAGAAGCCAAGCACTCTGAGGAATGATGTTTCACAGCTAACAGAGAGATGGATTTAGGACATGAACTTTGTAGAGTCCCACTAGGTTGTCTTAGATCACCATTTGTAGTAGTGTTGTTTCTTTATTGCAAAATTAATCATTGTAGATAATGTGCCTTTATCAGTGAAGTAAATAAATAAATAAACCACAGGCTTTAACATCCCAGGTTGATTAGGTGAGTGATGGAGAGGGCTGACAAATCCAGCTGTTGGGAAACTGAGTCGGGTTGTGGTGAGCTGAAAGGCTCATTGTCTGTGAGTTCCCAGAGTGGCAGCACCTGTAAAAGTCCTGCAGGGACTGGGGCAGGGCCCCCCAACTCCTGTAGCTCCCCTTCCTGAGCACAGTGCAGCAGAGGAGCTGGCTGTGCCTGAGGGACCTACAGCTAAATCTGCCAGATTATCCCATTGCAGTGATTCCCCCAAACCCCCTTTTTACAGAGATGCTGTTTCCTAACCTGCACTGGTGCTTTTGGGGCTGCTGTGGCGTGACTGGCTGTGAGTGTGCTGGGGGAGCCCAGCCTGGAGGCTCTTGGTGGTCCCAGGGCATTGGAACAGGGAAGTGGTGGAGTCACCGCACCTGGAAGTGTTCAAGAAATGACTGGACGTGGCACTTTGTGCCACTTAATTGATGTGTTGGTGTTCAGTGAAGGGTTGGACTCAATGATCTTGGAGGTCTTGTCTGACCTTGGTGATTCCATGATTCCTGCACGCAGCAGCTGGAGCTGGTTGCAGGGAGTGCAGGTTTCCTTCCTGGGAAGCTCCTGCTGCTTCAGCCAGTCCTGGCTGCAGCTCAGAGGTTGTTTTAATCAAAGTGATTTTTTTACCCACCTGTTGGGCGAGGAACAGCCAGAGGACTGAGAATGTGCTGAGTCCTTGGTGTAGGAGGGAAGTTTTAGAGCTGGGGGAAGCAACAAATTCCTTCTGCAGTGTGTTTGGCCAGAGACATCAGCTGCAGCCACGTTGTCACCACGAGAGCAGGCAAGGCCAGTGCTGTGTGGCTGCTGCTTGGGGTCTCCTTTTCCCAGCTGGTGCCTGAGTGGTTTGGGACCTTGTGCATCCCTGCATTTCACTGCTGGGTGATCTGTGATTACTCAACAAACTGAGCATCAGGTGGATTTGAAGAGATACAGGAAACCAGGCAATGTGTTTGCTGGATATTTACAAACTCGGCTCCTTTACTGGCTTCTTGTAACTGGCAACTCTTGAAGTATTTTTAGGTCATGTAAAAAGTGAGACTTGCTGCATGTGGGTACATTTGCTGTCTTTAGATTTCCTGTGTTGCTCCCTGACAAGAAAAGTCTACTGAAACCTGAAATGGTCTGAGTGCAAACTAAGGAGAAAGCAGCCAAAATCTGGCGTTGTGCTTGTGCTGGGTCACTGGGAGCAAACAGACTTTTGCTGAAATGAGAAAGCATGACAGGCTCCTTAAATCAGACACTGTATGTCTGCTGGTGTAGCATTCCCAGGAGCAAGGAGGTACATGTTTGTGCAGTTTATGGGTACATTTTACATTTTAAAATGTCAGATGCCGTTTATTATAATGAGTTCCAGTTTAAGTTACAAGCATTTGTGTAAATGCTCAGTCTAATACATATACTTGGTACTGGGAGACAACTTCAGTTTTGCCCTGCTGAGGACTGAGGGACAGGACATGCCTCTTCTGGGCTGTTCAGACTTGCTGTCAGCCTGGGCTAATCTGAAGTAAGAATCTTGAATCCTAAAATAAAATATCATCCTTCTGTGACTCAATTTATCCTCCCAATAATGTTTATCTTCTTTGCTTCAGCATTCCTTCTGTTGAGTACCGCCTGTTAATTGAGTTTCTGGCCTCCAGTTTGTAGTTCACTTATAAACAAATACAGTTTTCTTTCATGCTATACAAAAAGTCATCTTCCATCCCTCAATTAATTTTTTACATTGCTGGCAGTCTGCGCTCTGCTTTGACCTCTGCTGGGAAATGTAGGGCTGGGAAGAACAGTTGAGCAACTGGGAAGGATTTATTCTGGAGAAGACAGGATGTCAGCCTGGTGTGTCACTCTGAATGCTGTGCAGGACGAGGGGGTGATGCACCCCAGCTGTGCCAGGCTCGAGCTGGCTCGGCATGGGCTCACAGGGAACTGCTGCTCTGGGCTCATCAGCCAAACATCTGTGCTCCTGAGGAGGGTTCTGCTTTAATCAGCTGTTGCACAAACAGGTAACCCAAGTCTGCAGTGAGAGTAGCACAAATAACAGAACAGTAATAACAGAAAGAACAAGCTTCTTCCCTTTGCAGGCAGATGGAGCTGCATTGACAGTGATCACTGCCCTGTGTGGTGCTGGGGGAAGTGGGAGATGGATGGAGCCCTGAGCTCCCCTGGCTAGAGATGGGCCCCACAGCAGGGGGGTTGCTGGGTGAACACACGAGGTCTCAGCTGGAATGTTCTCCAAAGCCGCAGTGAAACCTCCTTCCACCCACCCCAACACCAGTAGCATTGCAGAGAAAATGCTCCACTGTGTTTCAGGGGCTGCTCCTGCTTTCTCACTGCATCATGCTGGATGACCCTTGAAAAGGACACACAAACACGTAATTAAAGCCACCTTCCCCCCCAAGGCCAGAGCTGTGTGTGGAAACCGCTGTTCCCTGGCGCAGGGGCTCCTTTTTCCATCCCAGCAAAGCTCCACGCGCCGCAGCGGCACCGCCGTGGAGAACGGGCTCCCTCAGACCCAGTGGGGACAAACATCTCCCAGTGTCTTCAGCAAGGGCTTTGAAAACCCCTGTTTTGCAAAGGAACAGACATTTTTCTATGACCATTTCTTCCCCCATAATCCCATCTGAGCCTCTGAGCGTGCTGCCTGTTGGAAAAGTTGCTCCCTTTGGGCAGTCTGTAGGTGTCTGAGCCATGCTCCAATGTCCTCCTTGGAAGGGGATTGGGGCAAGCTGGCGGCTCCTCTGCTCTTGGGAGCTTCTCGCTGCAGACAGACCCCTGTGCAGGGTCCAGGAGCTCTGCAGCTCTTGGCTTCCCAAGGCAAAGCCCCATCCTGGAGAGCCTTGTGGGAGGAAGTGCAGCTCAACCTGTCAGGGTGGCCGACTGCACCACGGTGGCCTCACAACCTTTGGAAAATGAGGGGTTTGTTTCAAGAACTTCCCATCAGAGGCTGGAATCTCCTCTGGGGCAGCAGCCTGCCACAAGAATGCTGCCTGCATGGCGGGAGCGGGGTCTGCCATTGGCACAGGGTCTGCCAGCGCCCGGGGAGCCCTGGCCCTGTCTCCTCCTGGCACATCAGAGTGATGGATCTGTCTCCACTCGCCAGGGCGAGGGCACGGGCACGCTGCGGCACAGCGGGCTCCTCTCACAGCCTGCCAAGACCCCGAGAGCCACGAGCAGTCAGCAAACAGTTCCTCTTTTCTGCAGAAGTGTGCTCAGATGGGGAATTCACTGCTGTCTGGAACGTTTTTCCTTTAGAGACAACCAGGAGATGTTTGCCAAGCCATTGCTGTGGGGAAGAGGAAGGGGGAAGCCAGGACATGGCTGGAAGGAGCTATTCCTGATACATCACTGCAGGCTTTGGGATCCAGCTCTCTGCTGCCATTCCTGAGGTGGGGGAAGAACAGCTCTATGACACTCCATGGGGCTGCCACCAAAACTGCTCTGCTTTTTCTTTAAGTTGGGGCAGGTTGTACTGTTGGCAACCTCTGCTTCAGCACTTCGCTGCCTCAATCTGACTTTCTCCAAACTCTTGAGTTATTAATGTGGCTGAGAGGTTAATTTACTGGGAGGTGTAATGTTGTGTATGAATAAATTATGGCCCCAGAAGGGTGGTGGAGTGTGAGTATCCCTGCTGTTACGTGGAAAGAAATGAAGAGATCAGGGCATTTGCCTTGGGCAGGCTGATGTGCATCGTCTTGTGCACGGTGCTCAGAGCTACATGAAACCCCACAAATAACAAACTGCAGCCCCTTGAGGCCAATGTGACACCTTTAAATCAGTCATCCCCAAGTGGGGGTGATCACACCCAGCTCAGTCTGCTCAGCTACTGCACAGCAAGGGCAAATATGGGTTTGGAGAAAGCTGAGCTCTGTGTGTGTGGAAGCTTGGAGGTAATTTAGCAAGAAATCCATGTGCCTTCTCACAGGGCTTGTGTGATGGTTGTGTTGGCCTGGCCAAGCTGATGGTTCTGGCTGGCATGTGCAAATTTGTGTGTTAAATGGTCTTTGATAAACATTTAGTCTGATATTAACATTTTGTTAAAGTCCCTCTCCTGGATTAGCCCTGGCCAAAAGCTGAGGCATCACTGTGGGTGACGCTGCATAAATGATTCAACACTGTCCTGCACAGCTGAATCTTTGCAGCCCCCACCGCCTGCTCCAGAGCGTTTGCAATTTCTTCACCATTTCATAGCCTTTCCTCTCACTCGCCCTAAATGTTTATTTAATAATCCTGGAAGACCTTTTAAGCTTCCTGGGTTTAATGTTTGCTAAACACCCTGTCACTTCCACTTGTATTGATAGTTCCCGGCCCTGTGCTTTGCCCCGAGGGACGGGACAGCTCTGCAGTGACACAGAGCTCCGGAGCTGGGGCTGTGGGACAGCTCTGCAGGGACACAGAGCTCCGGAGCTGGGGCTGCGGGACAGCTCTGCGGTGACACAGAGCTCCGGAGCTGGGGCTGCGGGACAGCTCTGCGGTGACACAGAGCTCCGGAGCTGGGGCTGCGGGTCCGTGGATGCTGCGGGACAGCTCTGCAGTGACACAGAGCTCCGGAGCTGCCCCGACGGGTCCGTGGGGGCTGCGGGACAGCGCTGCGGTGACACATTGCTCCGGAGCTGGGACTGCGGGTCCGTGGATGCTGCGGGACAGCTCTGCAGTGACACAGAGCTCCGGAGCTGGGACTGCAGATCGGTGGGGGCTGCGCTGGTGGCTCCTCAGCTGGACCCTCTTGCCCTCACGGTGCCGCAGCCCCCGCGCCCTGGCAAGATTAGTTTCACAAATTCATTTTCCTTCACAAAAGCTTTTGGTTACTTTGGGATTAGGGACTGTTTAGAGTTCATTGTTTTCCCGAGCTGCCTTGTTTTGCTGTAATGCTGAGACGCCTGGGCTGCAGGAACCTAATCCCTCTCCTTCTCCAGCAGCTCTGTGAAAATCCGTTCTCTGCTTTAGTGCAAATTGTTGATGGGAGATAGCAGCAGGTCTTTCTGCTTCCATTTAACGTGTCAGCAGAGAAATACATCTGCTTGCAATTATGGGCATGGCCTCGCTGAAGGATTGGCCTGGTAGATTTTATAAGATAATAGGAAATCTTTATCAATTCGTAATTCCTAGTGTCGAAGAAAGGAATATGTTTCATTTGAAATATTCATCTTTTATTTTACAAAATTGTGGGATAAACCATGAGATTGATATCAAGGGGGAAATCTGTGTGATTCCTGTAAAGAGCCAGTTGTGTGTTTCCCACACAGAAACCTCTGAGCAGGTGAGGACCAGTCTGGGCAGCAAGTGGGCTCCGTGCTCGTCCCTCTGCCATGTGCCCAGAGAGGCAAATCCTTTGGGAAATGATTTGTTGCTGCTTTGCAGCATTCTCAGAGAGAGGAAAATTGTCCCCAACACAGTGCCCAAAGCATTGCAGTCTCTTTGATGGGCCAAGTGGCTGCAGAGGAGCTGCTGTGCACCAGCATCTCCTGAGCTAGTGGGGAGACCCTGTGGCATCCTGGCACACCCCCAGCAGCTGCAGGCATAGCCTTGGGGTCAAACCACTCTGTTCTCACTTTCCTCTGCCACAGAATAGCCATGGTGGAAGGACTGGCTGCCTGCCCTGGGAGGGCAGCTCAGGGGCCTGGGGACACACTGGGACAGGCTTGTGGTCACAGGATGGGCTGCAGGAGGCTCCCCCCGTGCTGGGCTGCTTCCAGCTGAGTGGGAGCCTCCTGCCTGGGGCATGGGGAGGGGGCTGCTCCCTGCCCTGATCCCTCCATCTCCCCTCGAAGCTGCTCCTGGCAGGACACATTGTTAGTGCAGTTATTTTTGGCCTTGCTCAGCCTGTTTGTCAGCCCTCCGGGAGCCTGCTGTAATCTCCCCTGTGATTAACGGTCTCAGAGCATGTTCAATACCATTAATGAAACAAGAAAATAATAACAATAATGATCTGTGCTCAGGAGTGCTCCTGGGAGGAGCTGGAATTGCGTTCAGTGCCTTTCAGCTAAGAAAGCTCCTCATGCTTCAGCCTTGGGAGATTCTCAGGGGCTGCAACTCCAGCTCTGGGAACTCTCTGTGCTCTCTTGTCCATCAATCCCTGTTCCCTGCTGTACATCCCTTTGCTTGGCTGTGCAGCTTCATGTCTGGGGAGAGGTGGAGAGGTGCATCAGACCACAGAGACAGACATTTCCCCTGGGAATGTCAGACAGACTCAGATGTCCATTTCCAGAGAGGCCACGAGGTCCAGGTCCTGGAAGGTGGTCTCCTTGCTGGTATGGAGATGCTCTCCCTGGTCACAAAGAGATCCCTAAGGGTTTGGCATTGTTCTACCACCACATCTGGTCTGCTCTGGGGATGGAAAACATATCCTGGACTCCTGGGCTAATGCCAGTGTACATGTGTATGAAACAAGCACAGGCTGCCACCAGCCCCTGACCATTGCCCAGCCCAGGAAAATCCAGAGAAGCAGCTTATGAATCAGCCAGACTTGAGAACAAAACAAAGAATTGAGAAGGGTGGAGAAAATTCTGGGCTGGTTTCTAAAATGCCATGAATTTCTGGAGGCTGCTGGAACAGCCAAATCTTTGTTAATGCATGGGGAAAAGGTATGGCTGGGGTTGCTGGCAGAGTCCAGGGCCATGTCCCATGACAGGACAGCAGATGTTCTGCCCGGGCTCCCGTTGCTGGCCCAGCCCAGCTGTGTGTGCTGGGGGCTGTTGAGTGCCCAGCCTGAGGACACGTTCCCTCCTTGCAGTCTGGTTTCATTTTCAGCTCCCAGATGTTGGTCATGTTACCAGTATTTCTTTTGAATTGAAGCAAATTCGAAACATCCATCTCTAAGTTCTCAGACATGAGACGTGGGGAAGTTCATTCCTGTCCAGCTCCCAGCCCAGCCCTGCCCTGGCTGGATGTGCCGTGGCTGTGCCATGGCATCCCACTGTGGGCAGACCACCTGCTCTGGGGGTCCACGTCCGGGTGCCCCCTGTATGGGGTGGGCAGCCCAGCATGCCCACATCCACCTCCCCTGGGACAGCACACTCCCATGGGCAGGCTGGCTCTTGCCCCTGCAGCCTCTCTAGGGAGGACAGACAGACAGACAGACAGACAGACAGACACTCGTGCCCCCAGGGCTCCCCCTGCCCGCAGCTCCCCAAATCCTGCTGTGGCTGGGGAGGTGGCTGCCAGTGTGCCCCTGCAGCTCGGAGCCTGGCTGTACCCGGGGGTGTTCTCAGGCTGCAGGGTCTCCCCGTTGTCTCCATCCTCCTGTTTCCCCCCAGCCGCAGGAGATGCCCTCTGTGATGGCACTGGGGTGCCATGGATAGCTCCCTGCCACCTGCAGCACTGCTCCTGTGGGAACTCACCTGATCTCGGTCATACAATGGGAAAACGTGCCAAGAGCTCTTGACTTTGCATCTTGTTGCAGTGCCGGGGATGCTGCTGGTCCTGTGGGCGGAGGGGAGGTGGGGTGGAAGCTCCTGAAACCCTCAACGTGCTCTGAGCTGCCCGTACCCTGGGCCGGCTGCCAAGAGGGCACACGTCCTTCTTAATCGCTTTACATCTGGGGGTGGGAGAAGCAGCTTCTGCATAACAGTGTGAGGTGTGAATTCTGCTTAATGGAGACTTCCTGGGCTGTTTGATCTTGGAAGCAGCGGCACAGCGCTGGATCACTGGCAAGTCCCTGCAGAGCTGAGCAGGTTTGATGTTCAAAGGGACCGTGAGCTTCCTCCTGTGCAGTTTACACCCCCAGAGCATCCCTCAAGGCGCAGAGTGCCAGGGTTTGGGCAGGTTTGCATGTTTCTATCATTTAAAAGACAGTAAGACTGGAAGGAGAAGAAGCAGAGTGTTCTGGCAAACCCCTTGTGGCTCTCACCGCACTCTGCTGGCCGTGCCCCAGGAGGGTCGGGATGAGGCTGCCAGGCCAGCTCTGTCCCTCTGGAAAGGTGGCACAGTGAGGCCGTGGGGTCTGGAGTGCCCAGCGGGCCTGGGCATCCCTCCGAGTTCTGGGGGTGATGCACCCGGGGAAGGTGCAGGCTGGTGGGCTTGCTGGTGGTCTCCTGCTGATTTGGAGCATTACATTGTGCATGTTTAAGTTTGATTTCTTCCCCCTCCCCAGTATTTTAGTAGCTGACAGTTGTTACCAGCATGAGGTACTAACTTTTTATTTTGAAGGCCTGAGCTGGGGCTCGTTAATCACTTCCAAATGTCCCCGTCTAAGGGCGATATTGTTTCAGCATTCAGCCACTAATTTTTTGAAATCTCTGAAATAGGACTCTGCTCTTGAACATGTGCTGGAGAGTCGTTCCTTTCCGCTGTATTTTAAAAATATACATGTGGTTTAATTCAACAAGAGGGCTGGAGGGGACATTTTTCCTCCAGTTTTTCCTCCCTCTTTTTCTTTAGAGCTGTATTTGCCAAACCACCTGGCTCGGTGCCAGCAGCAACTCCTGGATGATCCCAAATGCATCTAGGGGTTAAAAAGCGTGTTTTTGGGAAAGCCCAGTGCCACCACCCTGTGCTACAGGTCACACCTGTGAGGTGTCCCCGAGGTCAAGGACAACTGCCACAGCTCAGGGTGCAGGGACAAGACAAAGGAGAAGGTTGGGCTTCCAGCAGCTCTGGAGCACAGGCCACTGGAGCAGCCCTGGAGTTGTCCTCCCTCGCTCCCATGGCAAGGAGGGCTGTGCTCGCTCTGCCAGTGCTGCTGGGCAGGACAAAGCCCAGCTGTGACGGGGATTTGGCTGTTGGGATTGGAAGGTCTGAGTGCTGCAAGGCTAGAACAAGAATGGCAGTGCCATTCTGTGAACACTCCTGACTCCAGCAGACACCAAAAATCCATGGATATAACAAAGCAATGGGATGTGATTATTCAAAAATGTGAAATGCAGGGAGGAGTCCTGCCAGGCCTAAAGCCCTCAAGGAACTTGGTTGTGTCTGGGCTCAGGGAACCCAAGGAAACATTTATTTCTGTGACTAAACTGGCTTTTATGTGTCCTGGCTTTGTCAGAACTCTTGAGGAGACCTGGGTACTCCACATGGTCTGGCAGATGCAGGAGTTGCTTCAAACCCAGACATCAGTCAGGGATCTCTGGCTCCAAGCAGAAGGAGACATTCTTTCATTATTACCACTTGATTTGTAAAGAATCAGTGGGTGAGTGAGACAGGGATAAGCTGTTGGTGCAGGATCCAGTGGAAAGGGACCAGGGAGGCTGAGCCAGGGTGAGGACTAAGCCAGGGTGAGGACCAAGCCAGGCTGTGTCCAGCTTGGCAGTGGCCTGGCTCCCTCCAGCCAGCATGGCCACTGCCCACAGGCACCAGAGCTGTGTCCCTGTGCCAGGGCTGTGTCCCTGTGCCAGGGCCATGCCCTGTGCAGCCCTCAGGGCCAGCACAGCTGGGGCTGAGCCAGCTTTCCTGCACCTCCACCCGCTGTCCCAACCACAAAACTCTCTCGCCTTTGCCGGGGAATTGCTGCTGGTGGAAACCCTCTTGTCTCTCCAGCTCTTGGAAGCTCTTGAGTGTGCCGAGGCTGTTATATCCTGTGGTTTTGTTGATATTATAAATAGATGTTGTAAGTGAACATGAAAGAATTTGTGCTGACCAAGGGCTGTTCTTACTAGAGGCAATGAATGAGGAGGGGCTAATTCCTGCCAGGCCCCGTCCCTGATGTCATGGTGTCCTCTGATGGCACTGACACCCTGCAGTGTCCCAAGCTCCCTGCACATGCTGGGATGATGCTCCCTGCAGAACCAGCCGTGTGGCAAGTCTTCCTCTCAGGAGGAGGGAACACTTGGCCGTGTGTACGTGGCCATTCTGTGTTGAGACAATGGTGGTTTCCTAAGAAGGAGGCCCATGGCGAGGCCTTTCCATAAAAACTTCTTTGAAGGGAATGTGCTGAATTGAATGGAGTGCTTCCTCTGTCTTCCTGAGCAGGGTGACAACATTAGGAGGAATAGGGGGATGTGACTCTCAGGAGCAGATGCAGCCCCAGCTCTGAGCTGGGCACTCAGCCCTCTAAGCCCATGCCATGGCTGAGACCTGACTTGCTGCTCCCAGCCTAAGGACTGGGGCCTGGAGAGCAGATTATCACTCCCCAGAAATGCAGGGGGTCTTTCCAAAATGCTGTTTGTATTTCCTTTTAAACTGCCTTCTGGGCTAACCTCCCAGGCTCCCTGTGCAGGCAGGTGTCCTGCAGATTCCCACAAGGACTCTGCCTTTGGTGTAGGCATTGGGTACCACTCACCCAGTGGGTCCCAGTGAGCAGCTCATTCCCAGTCCCTCAGGAGCACACTGAGGTTTGTATAGGCTGAAAGGAAAGTCAGGAGTGGTTCAGCCTTAACCCAAAATACTACTCAGCCCTTCCAATTTTTTTCCTTTCCCAGCAGACTCTCTGGCCTTGCTTGGCTCATGGCAGATGCAAATATCATTGTTCAGCTCAACAGGAGGTTAAGCACAGAAGAGCTGGTTTGATGTATTTGACTTTTATGGCACAGACAACGTATCACTCCCAAGCCAGCCCTCAGCCTGTGGTGCTCACCAGCTCTCAGGCTTCTGTCCTGGTGGCTCAGCGCAGGGATTCACCTCAGCTGGCCAAAGGAAGAGACTTTCCAAGCCTCAGGTTTCCCTGGGTAGATGTCTGAGTTGTGCTTGCATTTCTGGGGTGCTGGAGATGTTCAACTGATGTTCTGCTGCTGCTGCTGGAGCTCCTGGCTGGGATCCCTGTGTGCTCCCTCCCAAAGTCAGCCCTCCAGCAGCGAGGCTGCTCCATGTCCAGTGCAGTCTGGGGCAGGGATGTGCTCAGGGGAAGGTGTAGGGGCAGATGCCAGAGCAGTGAACGGATGATGCCACTCTGGCAGCCTTTCCCTGAGCACACGTGTGTCTGTTCTGTTGCCACCTACCCCACTGGGACAGGAAACTCCCAGAGCCTCAGCAGCTTCAGGCATTTGGTGCAGAAAGTCCCTAGAGGAGGAAACTTCTCCTTCAGCAGGAGCACTAGGAAAGCTAGGCAGAGTCACTCAAGGGTTAAAAGGCAAAAGACTAATTTAAAATAGAGAGGATTCAAGACTTTAAATCTTTTTTTTTGTATCTGAGTGTTCTGATTTTTGTCCCCGCAAGCACTTAGGTTAAACACATGTGACTAAGCAGGGACAGAGATGCTCCCACTTTCCCCAAGGTGTTTCTTTGCCCCCAGAAAAACACTTTAAGGGCTGGGGTGTCAATGGAGACTCCAGCAGAGCAGAGAGGAGCTTTGAGCAGAGCTTTGTGCGGTTGCTTTCCTGATGAGCAGATCCAGGAGCCAGAACACGCAGATTCCACTGGCTGCAACCAGAGGAACAATGAACAAGGGGACTGGGGACAGCGTGTCAGACGCGGCATTCCCGGGGGAGGGACTGAGGGAGGCGACAGTCGCGGCTCGGCTCCGACAGCACCGGCTGACTGCGGAGCAGCAGTTTGAGCTTTGCGGGGGGAGCGGGTTGGGATGCGCGGGGAGAGATGCAGGGACGATGAGGGGGGAGATGCGGGGANCACCTCACGGTGACAGAGGGGAGCGGGTGGGGGACCCCGAGCAGCTCCCAAGGGGGCACCGCGTCCCCCTCGCCCCTCGCCCCGTCGTGCTTCGCCTCTGCAGCCGCTCTCGGGTTCGCTCTCCCGAGCCGACCGCTCTGTGCCTTCTCGACAGAAACAGATGGTTGCAGAATCCCAGAACAGTTTGGGTTGGAAGGGACCGTAAAGACCATCCAGTTCCAGCCCCTGCCGTGGCCAGGAACAGCTTCCACTAGACCAGGTTGCTCATAATACCACCTGGCCTGACCTGGAACACTTCCAGTAATGGGAAGAAGCAATTGTCTCCCAAGGATGGAGATGTGGCCCACAACACATCAAAGGATGGCTGCAGGTGCAATCCCTGAGGGTCTTTGAGTGAGGAGAAGGCTTGGTTGAGAGTGTTGTTTAGCAAGTGAACTTCTAAATGGCTCAGCAACAACATCCACCAGGAATTTAACTGTGCAATGTCAAGGCAATCAAAGGGTTAACACAAAAATCTCCTCCTTATCCATTCCTTGGAAATGACCTCTGCAGGGCCCTCCCAGAGATACAGCTATCTTGTCTCCATGCTGCAGGAGACAGGCCTTATCCTGAGCCTGACAGTTTGCTGCTGTCTCCAGACACTTCCTTGGCAGCTGGTTTTAATTATCCCCACTATGTGGTACCTCACCTGCTCCTGCAAACTTGGCACCAGGGGCTACCCAGAGACTGATCACATGGTGTTCCCACCAGGCTGGGCAGCAGTTCCTGCTCTGGGTGTCATCAGGGGAGGCTCTGTCTCATCAGCTGCTCTGGGCATTGCTTTGACTCACGCCTGGTTTAGGTTTGGCCCAGGGAATGGGAAACACTTGCAGTAAACACTCTCTTTTCCCTCCTGCAGCACTAGAAGTGCACAGGGTTCTGCTGTTCACTGCTGTGGATTTTGAAGCTCTTTGTGCTGCTCAGCTGGACGAGACTCTGCTTTGTGCCAAGCAGGGAGATGGACACACAGCTCCTTCCCTCCACCTCGCAGCTCGGCTTCCAGGTGGCAGTGGGAAGGTGACAAAACTGTCTTTTGTTTCCAGATGAGCCCATGCAGTCCAGGGCACTGCTTGTTCTCCCCACCTGGCTGCCAGAGCTGCTGGCCAGGGCACGTGAGGGATCACAGCCATGATCCCTGCAGTGGAGGTGCACAAGTGCTGTGTGTGCACGGCACAGGCACCCCTCTCTGCTTGCACCTTTCAAAATGTGTGTTTACACCAATCTGCTGGTTAATAACAGCTTTGAAATAAAGCAAAAGCATCACAAGCAGAGAAGGGAAGGACCCATTCAGTGAAGTTCACATTGGTTCCATGCCCTGAAAAAGAAACAAAGCCCTAAGCCACAACCAGCACACTCTTGGTGACAGAGTGCAGATCACATATTTTGGGGAGCAGAAAACACACTGACAGGTTAAAGCAAATATTACCAGAATAAAACTACTCTTCACAGACTCTCAGACTGCTCAGGGTTTCTTCCCACTGCTGAGAGCATTCTTCTTTCCTGAAGTCTTAGACTGAAAAAAGGATGTTTTTGATGTGCTGAAGGGTCTGATGGGGTGATTGTTTTCAATCTGCACAGGATCTGCCCCACTGTGTGGATACAGCCCGAGCAGCCCCAACAGCACCCTCTGAGCTCTGTCCCAGGGCTACTGCTCTGGTCATCCTCACCAGCAAGTCCTGCCAGCCTTACCTCTACCTGCAAGGAAAGGGTTGTTGGTGTGTATCTCCAGCCAAATTCATTGTTTTTTGGCTGCAGAGAGCAGCCAGTGAAGCAGATTTCCCACCCCCATGCCCAGGGGCTGTAGCTGAAAAGGGCTCTGCTGTCCAAGTGAAAGCTGGATGCAAGCTGAGGGAAAACAGATGGTTTCAAGATCAAGCCCATCATATGAATGAGAAGCCAAACTGCTGATGGATGGGGCAGTGTTTAGCTCAGGCATGGAGCCAAAGGCACTGTCGTCCTTCCCAAGTTGTAGGGTTGCTGATGGCCGAGAGCACAGACCCTTGGAAGGGTCCAGAAGGGCTTGGCTCTGAACAGAGCATGACCCAGCCGGAGCTTGTGCTGCACCCCAGCACTCCAGCTCTGCTGCAGGATCGTTCCACAGCACAGGCTCAGGATGTGCATTTGCACTGCAGTCAGGCAGCAGCTGCTGGGGCTGGACTTCACCTGCCCAGCTCTGGCACCATGACTCTCTGCAGGCTGCTGTATTCTGTGGGCCCCCTCCCCAAAAAGCTGGGCCATTGACCTGTGCTGGGCTCTCAGAGCAGCCTGACACCAGAAAAATGTCCTGTGGAAAAGTGACCTTTGCAAGGCCCTGGCTGGGGGCTGGGGCTGGGGCTTGGGGTGGTGGCAGAAGTGCCACTCACCCTGCATGTGGCCATCTGATGTGGTGACAGACACTTGGGCTGGGCAGTGAGGCTGCAGCAGGAGCCAGGACTTGTGCTGGCTCAGCAGTGTGTTTCACCCCCAGCCTCAGCAAACCTCAGAGAGGAAATTGGATTTAAAATGGTTCTGCCTGACTCCAGGGAGAAGGCCCAGGAGCGAAGGAGGGTTGAGAGAAGGTCACTCATCACCAGCTTATTAAAGGCAGAAACCCAAAACCCCAGGGAGTGCCGTGCTCTGGGGCAGCCTCTGACACGGGTCATCTGCAGGGGCTGCTCCATGCTGAGCTCTGGCAGTTGGGAATCACACTGTGCTGTGCCCCAAAGCCATATCCAAATGGGGGAATTTTTGTTATTTTTAGCATTACTTACAAAGTATTCCCTATTTTCATCCCATAGGACCAAATCTGAGGTGGTATTTACTTTTGGAGATGCAGATGCTCTGTTTCTGTAAGGTCTCTGGGTAGGGTTGTGTTGTATTTTCATTTGCATTTTTCATATATAACTTGATATAGAGCTTCGTGCCTGGCCTGCGGGAGGAACATCCCTCACTGCTGTTCCTGTGGCCTCAATGGGATCACAGAGGGACTGGCAGCTCAGTGGGCAGCTGGGATGGCAGAGGGGACTGAGGGGTGGCAGAGGGGACTGAGGGGTGGCTGGTGCAGTGGGTCCTGTCCTGCCACCCACCTGGGGCAGGAAAGACACTCCAGGGAAGAGGCAGAGAGTGCACTGGCAGTTTTCTCTGAGCATCCTCTCCCAGCATTAGCAGCACCTCTGGGCTGCCTGGGGAGGCCTTCAGCTGAGAAATTGCCTCTGGAGAAGGGTTTCCCCTTTTCACCAGAAGGACCACCCCCCTGCTCTGCCCCATGGTGCAGCTGCAGTTTTTGAGAAGGAAGAGGGAAGGAGCCACGAGCATCCCTTCTCCTCCATTTCCATTTGCACAACAATGTGCTCTCCCTTGTGGGATAAATTCAGAAAAAAAAACCCCAAAACATTTGCACTTGAATATCCAGCTAACATCTGGGCCAGCAGTTGATGTCTCAATCCATCTCCAAGGCTCAGTGCTACAAGCACTTAACTTTGCCCTTGCCCAGATGTGCCCATTCTCAATGCTGTGCAGAAAGGCAGAAATTGCACAGGGTGGAATGTGTTGGAATTGGCACTTTGGAAAATGCATGCTCTGCTGGAATGTGCTAACATCCAGCTCACACAGAAGGGCAATTAACTCTATTTATGTTCATGAGCCTGAATCTAAAACTGGCTTCAGAAAGCAGCTCACTCTCATTAAAGGGCTTTATAATCATTATGCTAAAGTATTTCTTTTGAAAACATTTTCAGTTTCTTAAACAGTTAGGATATTTATAAAATATGGCATCAATTACTACATATTTCTTTATTCACTCTGATTAAACAACCTATAATTATACTTAAGCCTCTTATTTGTATATCATGGCAGCATTAAGAAAGGCTCTGTGATTTGTCTGCGTGTTTTTCTTCCCAAAAAGCAGAGGGCTGCAGTCTCTCCCTTCCTTTGGAGCATTAACATGGTAGTGGTGACCAAACAGCGGCAGCCAGGTGTCTGCTGCCCCAGCCAGGTCCTGGCAGATGCGTGGACAGAGGCTGGCAGTGTGTCATGACAGGTAACACTTGGCTCTGTGTCGTTTGGACTCTGAGTGTGGTGTTTATAGCAGCTTCTCACAGTCATTTACTCACAGGAAAACATTTTCCTGGATCACTTTTGCTCGCTGTGAAACAGTCAGGGTTGGAATAACCAAACCCTCTGTGACAGTGGGTTGTTCTGAAAGGCAGTGTGGGCTGTGGTGCCCCTTGTGCCCCCCTGGGGCTCCACTCTGCTGGCACCAGTGGGGACGTGGGGAGCAGCTGGGGCAGGGCTGGCAGAAGGCCTGGCTGTTGCAGCAGTGCTGGTGATGGCTCTGAACTTCCTTGTTAGAAGTGTCTGAAAGCAAAGGGGCTGCTTGAATGAGGAGCACTGACCGTGCCCTTCAGAGCCGGGTTGGATGGGTGTGGAATGGCTTGGCTGCTGTCACTGCTCCTGGCGACTTCTGCTGGGGTTTCACTCAACACTGAGGCCTCACTGCTTGAAAACTACTTAGTACAGATGAGACAGATCCCATTGGCTTCTCCTAAGCTGGAGCAGTGACTGCAGAACTTCATGACTGGCATTGCAGAGACTGGCAGGGGCCTGGGGACAGAGAGATTCAGCCCCAAACTTGAGGGAACTACAGGAGCAAGTTAGTGCAGGGGTGCTGTTGATGCACTGAGCAGTCATGGTGCTGTGGTTCAGGTACTGCTGTGGCATGTGAATGCATTAATTCCTTTCAAGGGACATTACCTTTAAGCAAGGACTGTGGAAAGGAGACAGAGTGATGTCTGCTCGCCCAACTTGAGTTCTCACCAGCTTTTCCTGTGGCGCTGTGGGGGTTTGGAGTAGAACCCTGACCTTCCAGTGCAAGAAGAGATTCCCTTGCGTGGATGAGGTGAGTACACAACTTTCCTTGTTATGCCTGACAGATGTGCAACAACAGACAATGAGTCAAAGTGTGGAGCCAGAGAAGAGCTCAGGAAAAACCGCTGAGAATTACTGGCATGTCTGGGAGAGCAAAGCCCTCCTATAACAGAGCATTGTTCTCCTGGATATAAATCTTAACTGAAATATGAACACCAGGCTTCCAAGGACTTCCCAAAGCTGGAATGCACATCATCAATAGCAAAACCCAATGTGTCTGGCACAGAATAGTATTTATCACCTTTAGGCTGAGGTGTGAAATCCCCACCCTGCAAGGCCTGGATGACAGGCTGACTTCCAGCTGGTGGCAAAGTCAGGGTCAGGCAGCAGGAAGGGCTGGTGGAGGAGGGAGTGTGCTTTTCTGGGCAGGAGCAATGCTGGGACTTGTGCCTGCAGCTTTCCTCGGTTCATGAGGCCCTAACAGGCACGTCCCACACAACGCCAGGGCAGTGATGCTGGGAGTTAAGTTTGGTTAAGTTCACCAGATACAGAGATTTTTTGGGACAGGACTGCCCCGTGTCTGAGAGCACAGCACAGCATCATCTCTAAACCTCCACTGGTGGCTCTGCCCTGAGTCTTGGATGTGAGCAGGAACTGTGCTCAGCTCCATTTCTGCTGTTTCCTTCCTGGCTCTGTGGCTGGCAGCTGGCAGCACAGGGACCACTCCCAGGTGGCAGCCTGGAATTTGTGCTGTGCTGGCGAGGTACAAGCCATTGTTTCTCTTTTGGCAGAGTGGCTGAGCGAGTCCCAGCACAGCAGGGCTGGGAACCCTCTTGCTCTGTTTATGGCTGTAGTGTTTTGCATTGTTTCTGCTGCTCTCTGTGCCCCAAACACTTCCTCACTCCTGTGAACTGGGGCTTTCTGCCTTAGAAAATCTGTGAGATGGAGAAGGCTGTACAATGGAAGAAATGAAACCAAATTTCATTTTTCCACTCTGTTTTTCTTCGGTGGCCCTTCTGCTCACTCAGAGATGGAACAGTGAGTCTGTTATGACTATCTAGCAGGAGCAGACAGATGGGTCCAGCTGAGAACTCGAATCACTTCCAAAATCCCTATACAATATTGCACAAGCCACATCTGATCCTTGAAGCTTAGTTTGCTGTGATTACACCCTCCCTGGTGCCTGCAGTTATCCTGTCTTACCTGAGGCTTCTCCTAAATGCCCTTGTAGTGTTCCCTGAGCTCCTGCTGCACCTGTGTGGGACACATTGAGATACTTCTGGGAAGGGAAAGGGCATCCTCTGTGTAGCCAGGTGGGCACACATACCCTTCCCCAGCTGAACAAGGTCCTGCTAGAGGCAGAATAGCTTAGTTCCAGCTGGGAACCCAGAGCTCCTGCTCTTTGATAAGAATCTCTCAATACCTGAACTGTTTCCTCTGAGTAAAAGGGACTGAAAGATACTTGTATCACTTTTGTGCAAATATCAGATTACAGCTTAGAAACCAAATTGTCTGCAATTAGATGACTGAATTAATGGGAAGACAGACAGCAGTGTGTACAATATGAAGGACATTCATTGTTTGCCTTCAGGTACTGAAATTTCTTCAGTTTAGTCTCAGAAAAGCAGTGTTGTGTCTTCCAGAGTGGCAAAGAATTTGATCTGCTCCTGCTTTCTTCTTTGGGATGGGATCCAAAGTTAATTCCCTGCAGATCACCTTACTTTATGAATAAGAGGAGCTCCTTCTGCAGTACCTGTGCTGGGAAAAAGCAGGTGTGAATGCTCCTGGAGCAGCACACCGGGACCAACAGTGTTCCCAGAGCTCGGAGGTGCTCTCCCAGCCTGGTGGGGTGCTGGCTGGCCAGCAGCAGGTGCTGGGCAGAGGGGAAGGGACAGCGTGCAGCTGGTACTGCAGGATGCCTCAGACCTCCTGGTTTGTGCTAGACCTTCCAAAATGCACTTTTCTTTGTTTAAGGCATGTAGGAGGAGGATTTGTCTAACAGGAGGAAAGCTGTTAAATGTGCTTTGCCTGTGATTACACCACAGCTTTTGACTTGGACCACTCTGGGGCTGGGACATTGGTGCTCACCCTTCTGCATGGTGTCCCTGACTCTCAAATCCCTGGGAACTTTGTGGGGCTGGATCACAGAGGCTGGACACTTATTTGCTTTGTCCCTTGTGTCACTTGGGGGCAGGGTTCAGTGGTGGTCGCAGCAGT
Source organism: Sakesphorus luctuosus (assembly GCA_013396695.1). NCBI lineage: Eukaryota > Metazoa > Chordata > Aves > Passeriformes > Thamnophilidae > Sakesphorus > Sakesphorus luctuosus. The sequence continues at coordinate 10,567 of VWZD01003571.1, read as the reverse complement.
GCTGGGGTAATGCTTGGACTTGGTGGTCTTAAGGGTCTTTCCCGACCTTGGTGCTTCTGTGATGTCAGGATTCTGCAATCCCAGGTTTCTGTGATTTCATGATTTCGTGTCTTGCAAGACCATCTGGTGACCTGTTGCCCCGGAGCAGGTGCCACAGGCCTTTTCTATTCCCGAACCTGCTTCTGGTGGGTCGGGGGGCGAAGCCTCCCTGTCCTCTCTGGCGGCTGTGGGTGGTTCCGAGGAAGAGCGGGAATTTTCCAGCTTTCCTTCTTCCTTAGGCTGTGGTGCCTCCTGCTGTCGGGCTGCGGGACCCTCCGCACTCCGGGACCCCCCGGGACCCCCTGGAACCCCCGGGCTGGCCCCGCTCCCCGCTGCGGGGCAGCCCCGGGGCAGAGGGCTCCGAGCGCCGCATCACCCCCCGCCCCGCCGGGCTGCGGCATCCCGGGTTTGGTCCCCAAAGCCGCGCGGGGGCGCGTTTGTCCCGGGAACGGCACCGCGGAGGGACCGGACGGTGGTACTACCCCCCCACCCCGAGCATCCCGGGGGCTGGGGATGCTGCCCGCGGGTCAGGGATGCTGCTCCGGGCTCAGGCGGCTCCCTGGTCCCGCTCACCTCAGCCCGGGCCCTTTGCCAAACTTCACTAAATATGTATTGCATTTGTATATTATATATGTATTCAATATGTTTATAACATATTGAATTATTTTCAATTGCCGCGCTGGAGAGGATCTTGGCAAGCTCCATTTGCCCTACATGCTGCATTTTTTAAAGAATAAGACCAAACCGCAGCAGCAGCAGCGCTTTGCTTCCCTCCTGCCCAGGTGACAACAAGTAACAGGATCCGTGCCGAGGGTGCCGTGGTGACAGTGAGGAATCGCTGCTGCATTTCGCACCTGTCCTGGTTTGTGGGGTCGAGCACAGCCAGCAGAGCTCCCACTCTGGCCCAATGAGAGCGGTGCTTCCCCGCGGCATGACCAATCTGGACACACGAGCTGCTGCTTTGTTCATTTCACTAATTGCTTGCGGCTGTTAAAGCTTTTCATAATTAAAAAAAAAAAGCGAAAGTCAATCCCCAGAAAATGCAGGAATTGATAACCAGTCTCTACTGGAAAGAGTGGAGATGAGAAGACTTTTGATTTGTAATTTGTGGTGTAATGCTTTAATTAGGAAAGAACAGAAAACAATGGAAGGTTTGCTGGTTTTATTTGACTTCTAACAGAAAATCCAAGTTGGTTAATTTTTGCTACATGGCTTTAAATGCAAACTGTGGGGTGCCTGAGGCCTGCCCAGCCTCACTGGGGAGAGGATGAGCAGCTCCCCTCCAAGTGTGAGAAATGACTGGTGCTGTTCCTTAGAGCTCATCAGTGTCTGGGGTAATTGCCTGAGTGTCTGTGCTCTTCAGCCACCCCTTGGGGCAGCCACAGGTGCAGACCAGCCCAGCCTGTTGTGTGGGTATAGTACATTGAATTCAGACTCTGTGAAAAGGGGGAGTGGCCTTTGTGATCCGGATCCTTATTTAGCTCCATGTGTTGTTTCTCCTTACCCCATCTCTGATACAAATGTGCTCCTCAGCTCCTTGCTGGAGAACAGACCATGATACCAAAAGTCATTAAGTTATGGGGCCTGCAGCAAGGCTTAATGACAATTTAAATTAGGAACCTGACTTCTGGCTTGGTAAGATGAGAGTGAATGCTATAATTAGGAAGGCAGTGATTTCTCTGTGACCTTTTATTTTTAAAGTGTTTTAAATGGCCTGGTCTGATCCACAGAGATCCCTTTCTCCTTTCTTCCTTCCCTCCCTCCCTCTCTCCCAGGTTTCTCTAATGTGGGTCGTGCCTCCGTGTTTGCAGGTGGCACAGTACAGAATCTGCATTTTGCTTTTTCAAAGTTAAAGTGTCTTTGAAATATGGTTTTGCATCTAATGCCGAATGTAATAAAAAGACTTTAAAGAGCTGCTGACGCCTCGTGGAAAAGTGAAAAACATTCTGTTGAGAAACAATCCTGCTGGGCTGTCTTATCTGCTGTTCCCTTTGCTCATTTTTGATAGCAAGGGGCACTATAAATATACATAGCTATACATAAAAATGAGAAACCTTGGCAACCAAAGAGAAGGTTGGTTGTTTTCTCCTGTTCCTGTGCTGTGGGCAGGAGGGTGAGGGTAGATGGAGTTCATCAGTCTCGTTTCATCTTCGCAGCTACTGATGCTGTGGCCGTTTGGTGAGTGTTGGGCTGAAAGGGAGTCACGTACCAGCGGATTATTTTTTCCTAGAGGTCCTTGTTAACCCTCTAAAAATAGCGGCAGTGGTTTCTGGGGCACTCTGACAAGGTTGGCGGTGGAACAGAAAGGAAGAGACATTTCAGAGCCCGAGGCCAGGAGCCACCATATGGTGATGGGGGCCAGGGCTGTGCGCCGCAGCTTCCCGGGCAAGGGGCAGGGTGGGCAGCGCTGCCAGGCCGGGATGGCTCCCTGTGCCTGCCTGACTCCAGGGCAGAGCTCTCCCAGGCTGCCTCAGCCCTCCTGGCATCACGCTGGGCTGCTGGGTCACCCTGGGGTGCTGGTGGGCAATGCCCTGCAGAGTCAGGCACACAGACTGCAGGCACTGCGTCCCTGTGATGGCATCCAAACCCCTGGAAATTCCTTCAGCCTGCCCTGCAGGACACAGGAATTGCCTCGTGGAACTGACAGAATTGTTATTGCCGCAAATGAGACCCCACACGGACAGATCTCTGCTGCAAGGAGCGACTTGGATTGTTTCCAAATGACTGGGCCAAAGAATCTGCCTGATCCCTTCCTTTCCGACGGTGCTTGCAAAGAGCTGCTCTGTCAGGAGCCCAGCAGGGCTCAGCCTCTGCACAGTGGATGGAAAAGCTGCCTCTTGGAGCCTGTGCCACAGAGCTGGGCTCCTGCAGGTGGCACCCGCTGTGTTGCTGAGCTAAGTGCTCCTTGGCTGTTAAGTTTTCCAGTAATTTTCCCAGGCAAACGATGCACCTGCCATGGCCTCAGGAGAAAATGTTTATTGCCATATCCATCCACCGTGCAGAAAATGAAAAGTTATTTTGGCACCGAAATACTGTACTCCCCTCCAAAACTGCACCTTGTTCACGCTGTCATAAATGGGAAAACTTAAACAGCAGAAGGTGGGCTGAAACCCTTCAGGTGTTGCAAGATGTGTTTTCCTGGCATTAGCATTTTCTGAAGTCAGAGCCCTTCTACAGAAATTCTTGGGTGCACTGTTAGCAAAGCACATGGGAAAGGAATGTTTGGACAAAGGGTTCCCAGCATGAGCCTGCCAGGGCTGACAGTGCCATGGAGATCCTGGGCAGGGCAGGCATGTGAAAAATGCCCCTTTTCAGTAGGATAAAGCAAGCAGTTGCCTGCTAAATAAGGCAATCCAATTTCAAATCAAGGGTTCATTGGGAAGCTGATATGAAACACGTCTGTGTGCTCCAGAGTGGTACTGTGAGTGGGTACAAATCACAGGTAATGTTTACATGGAATTGCAGCTCTGTGAGATGCCACCCAAGGCTGACGAGATTCCTTTTAGTAACATGGAGTATATATGGTTTCCAGAAGTCTCTTATTTAATACTAAGAAAGACCTTCTTTTTTCCTGCACTTGTGACTTGATATTCCTTGGAATTATGGAAGTGACGTACAGGTATGTTCTTCACAGAGCAATCCTGCCATGCTGCATGAGTGGGCTCAGACATCTGCATAGTATCATTCCCCTGTCACCAACTGATGGTGGTATAATTAGAAAAGTCATTAATCCTTGCTCAGCAGTGCTAGAAACTATTTATAGCAGGGTAGAAAACCCTGCACGTGAGGCGAGGGTGGATATGGAAATTGCTTCTGCTGCCATATGTGTTGTGGGGCCCAAATCAAGAAGGTAATTTGCTTCTGGGAGGGAACTTTTCTTTCTGACTGTATGCAGACAGGTGCAAACTGCCTCCTCTGACCGAGGTATTACACTCTGGCTGGCTGGGGGGTGGTTGCTTTGGACATCCACTGTGGGCTGTCACAATCCCAGGCTTGAGGGTCCTGGGGAGAGTCTTATGTTGCCTGTGGAAGAAGGCTCTTGTGGGTGTCTGCCCAGCTGGTCTGCATCTCCCATCGCCATGGGCACCCCTGGCAGACCACTGATAGCCACTGACCTGGCTGCCCTCAGCCCCAGCTGCTCCCTGTGCCAGCAGCTCCCCACCTGTGCTGCTGCTCAGGGCTGGCAGCTTGTGCCTGCATCCCACCCCATGCTCCTCACACCTGGGCTCAGCCACCAGGGAGTCTTTGGGATGCTTTGGCAGGTAGGGCCCATTACTCCCCTCTCTCCCAGCTCAGGGACTCCTGTGACAGCTGTGCCTGTTTACTTGGTGTGTTACCACTCTCTAACTCCAGATTGATGCTGGTGGCATGGGCAGAGGTTGGTCAAGTGTGTCTCTGAGCCAGAGGAGAAACTGGGGTGTTGGCCATGCTCAGTAAGCCACAGGCCAGGGAAGCTGCTGTTTACAAGTTTCTGAGATGCAGCTCAGCCTGGGCTAAGGTCCATATTTTCCCTGTGCAAGAGCCAATCTTTCTGCTCGAGGGGGTCCATCATCTCCCAGTGCCAGGGCTTCATCTCGGTGCCAGCTCCCCCAGTGCCCATTCCACATTCCCAGCACTAGGGCAGCTGCTGTAGGAGGGAGAGCTGGGAGGAACTCTGAACTCCCTGAAGCAGAAAAGAGGCTGCAGAGTGGAGAACTGCTGGATGTTGGACATGTGCAAGGAGGAGCCTGCAGAGCTGGTGTGGAGGTACCCAGTGCTGGGAAGTGGTGCCTGCAGGCAGTGTGGGAGTGGGTGCTGGCCAGGCACTGGGGGAGCCATGGTGCTGTGCTGGGGTCAGCTGAGGTGGTATCGAGCAGAGAAACGCTCCCGTTGTCAAGTTAAACACTTCACTGGGTTTTGCCTAGTGAGGCACAAATCGCCTGTCTGTGCTGGCAGCCAGGCAGCAGCGTATCCACAGGGGAAATATGTTTCTGTCTGGGCTCGCTGCATCTTCCAGGCTTTGCTGGGAGGATTTGTCTAAAGAAAGCGAAAAATTATTTTAGCCTCTGAGATTAGAGGACTAAGTCTTGCCCTCCTCTGTAACAGGACTGAAATCCTTGTCAGAGAGGCCTTGTAGGCAGGTGTTCCCTTCTGCTCTGCAGGGGTGGGCAGCAGCAGTGAGGGAGAGGACCTGTTGGAAACGGGGCACCTGCTGTTTTGCCACTACAGGAATTCCCAGTGCTGGCTTTGGCTGTCAGAAGCTGCACTCATGCTCTGTGCTGTGCCTATGGTGTGCCTGGATGATAAAAGGTGACCTCGGAAACTGCAATTCCAAACATCTTTCCCTCTCTGGGAATGATGGCATTGTTCCCAGTGTTTCAGGCTGGGACTGCCTGGGGCTCTTTGTTTAAGCTCCCTGGGTGCTGCAATTCTAGCACAGAGCTAACGTTGCTCTTCCAGAGCCGGAAATCCTGGAAGGCGACTGCAGATCAGCCTTTTGTTATCCTGAGGATTAAAAACTGCAGTTGGGGATGAGCTGACAAAATCAAAGTAACTTATCTAGGGACATCCTGTGGGCATATTTAGCAGTGTGATGGAACCAGGGTCAGCCACTCCTTCAGGTTGTTTCAGTCAGCACGAGCTGGCAGGAGGGCCCACAAACCTCAGTGAAGAAGCACAGAGTATTTTAAACATGCTCAGCAAACTTGGTTTTGCAAAGACCCTGCTGCTGTCCACTCTGATCTCACTGCTGAATGGCAGGAAGGGAGAAGTCCAAAGAGCAGAAGAAAATCTGAGTTTTGGCTGTTGCAAAGGCACAGGGGCTGCCCAGGCAGTACTCTGGGCACAGAGCGGGGAGTGGGCTCCTGGCTGTGCCATGACAGCCTGGCAGCCCCACATGTGCTGGTGGCCACAGAGTTTGGGAACTCTGACATGGAGCTTTGCCTAAGCCTCTGTCTCCTTCCTCCAGATCAGCTGAGGAGCTGCTGCACCCTGAGCCAGTTCTGCTTTGTGCTCTGCATCAATCTCTGTTTTATTGGAAATAGGAACTGGGTGTGAGAGAGGAGTGGTGCAGAGCCAGAGGCAGCTTTCACCTGCCTGCAGCTGCTTGTGCTGGTGGCACCAGCTGCTCTGTTTGTCCCAGTTCAGGCAGAGTTTGCTGCAAGGAAACATTGCTCATACACAATGCACAGGTGACTGTGCCTTTGCCTATGGTTTCCTCTCCTCTTCACTCTCCCATGCCTGCCAGTGCAGGAAATGGAACCTGGAGAGCACAGGATAGCCCAAGGGAGGGAAGGGAAATAGCAAATGCCGAGAGGAACACCAGATGTTGCTGCATTGCACTGTGGAGCATCATTTCCCCTCTCCTCAGAATTCACTCTGAATCTGCAGCCTGGCATTCGATTAGAGGCATTCCAGGGGAAGGCCTGGAATCATGTCCCCTGGACAGTGTGGCATTCACCACATGTCAATTGTTTTATTGGAATGAGATAGAAAGTAGGTTTTTAAAGGGAAAGATGCAGCTCCTTGCAGCAAATCCCCTCCATCTGACAAGGCGACTTACACCCAGTCCTGGTGCTGTTGTGCTTGGGCAGGTTCTGCAGTGTCCTTTGGTGTGCTCTGATGTGCAGGCACCGAGCTGTGAACACACACAGCAGCTGGGCCTCCCTGTGCCTTGTGAAAAACCCAAATATTAATTTCCCTTTGCTTGTTTCCGTTCCACCAGTGCCTTTGCCTTGCCCCTGACCTGTGCCATGGCTGCTGATTAAGAAAATGGCTTTGAAGAAGTGGGTTTCTCTTTTTCCTCTCTGGGGAAAGGAGAGTAAAGAGCTTTTACACAAGGGCAGATCAATAGTCCTGCAGAGCCTGGTTCTCTGTTATCTTGGGGGCTCTTTTCTGTCCCAGGGCTGGGGACCCCTTGTTGGGAAGCCCCCAAATGCTGCTGTGCTGGGTGAGGGCTGTGCCTTTGGCCCTACTTGCTGGAGCTTGGCTCCCTGCACATCCTGATGCTTAAGTAATGCCAATTAATTGCTGACGAGATAATGAGTCCATATTTATTGGTGGTTGAAAAATACTTTGCTGAGCAGTCCTGTGGGGTGATGGTTACTGGACCATGTGCTTGCCATGGGCAGTGCTTAGTGTGGCCTTTGGGAGGAAGCAGGGCTGGTGGAAGAGGCAAATTAAATCAATGTGACTGCCCACCAGAGTAAAACTAGAGAGAAATGGATTTTTTCTTATGGAGGGGAAAACACAGAGTTCCTATAAAATTACAAGGAATCTCAAATAATCCATAGCCATAATGGGTGTGAGGGGAAGGGTGAGCTTCCTCTGGGCAAGGAGGTGGGATAGAAAATTCAATTCCTCCCTCAGCTGCAGGGCTGTGGGTGCCTTCTGTGAGGGAAGGAGGTTTGTTCTTCCCTCTCGAGGCAGAGTAACCCAGGGAATGGGCTGGACCCAGCCTGACCAGGCTGCTCTGAGAGGGAAGGACACCCTGGAGGGCTCAGGGTGCTGTGTCTGTCAGGCTCAGGGTGTGTGCAGGGTCAGGCTGTGAGTGTTGGGAGGGGAATACCCATTGCAGGTGGCACAGGAACATCTTAAGAACCAGCCCAAAACATTATCAGAGTGTTTCCTTCCCAGCCAGCATCAGCTTGGCAAGTTCATTCATCTGTCCTGATCTTCTGCATGCAGGGGCACCATCCAAGGCAGCACAGCATGTCCAGAGCCTTTCCAGGGAGGAATCAGCTCCAGTTTGTGCTCTGCTTTGTTCTGTGGCAGTGGCAAGCTCTCCCTCTTTGGAGAATAAGATGTTAAAGAGCTTTAGAAAATGATCAAACCGTTCAGCTTTGCTACTGTGATTAATCAATCACAGCTGCTGCTTTACAGCTCCTTGTTTTGATGTGTTTCAGGTTGTTCCAAAGTTAGCCCAGCTCAGGGCCAGGAAACACATTCCTGAGCCCTGCAGGGTGCTGGGATGGAGCAAAAGCTGAATTTTCAACACTATTTCCAACATTTTTTGTGATGATTCTGCCATTCATTACCAGGGAGCATAGGATGCTCCTGGGAATTATATAATCCTAAAAAAAAGTGAGGAAGAGATTTAAGAACTATCCCTTCCCTGGATGGCAGCTGTGTCATGGCAAATATTGTCTGATCTGCCCTTCTTAGCACAGAAGTATCTGAGACTCCAGGTGGCGGCTCTAAAGAGTTTGTGTCAGTTTTGGAGTCTTAGTTAAATGCTCCTTAGCACTTATTTTTTAGAGCTAAAGAGCCAAGCAGGATCGTGAAGCATCACAGCTCAGATAGTCAGTAAATCTGCTGTCAAGCAGATTAAGGTGGAAATGGAAAATTTGTTGGTGAAGTTTTTTCTCTTCTTTCTAATATTTGTGTGATAGAGGGTGACTTAAAGTCCATTTCACCATGAGGTGAGGCCCCAGGTAACTGGTAGAAACAGGGCACTGGCATGGCTCAGTCTGCTGCATTGCACAAACAAAATCCCTGAGACAAAGTATATTTACTCTGTCTACAAAGTATATTTACTAAAAACAAATCAAACTACACAGACTCATTTCTTTAAGGTCCTGCCAACACCCCCTTAGTGCCCCTCAGCCACAGCTGGGCTGTGGGTGCCTGCAGAGCTCTCACAGGTCCCAGGCCCGCGTTGCTGTTGCTCCATGATCTGTGCCACAAGTGCTTTCCACAAAGGTGAATTGCTGAAGGTGCAGTGCTTTTATCAGGCTCTGGCAAAGCTGGAACCTGCACAGCACAGCAGTTTGGCAAGAAAAGGGAGAGTCCTGTATCCACCCTGACTAGCCAGATGTTCAGGAGGAGGATGATGAACACTTGGTTTATCCCAGCTTTGGAAGTGAAGGCACAAAGGATGCTTTCCATGTCTTGGCATGCAAGATGAGGCTGCCCCTGTTCCTCCTTATCACCTTGAGCTGCAAAGCCTTTAAGCCATCTCCCCTCCCCTTGTGGGAAACCAGCACCCTCATCCCTGCTGAAGGACATTATGGGATGGAGGGAGGTGGAGCAGAGCCAGATTAACTGCCTTTGTCCTGGCTGTTTGCACAGCTGCACACCTGGAAATGTCACCTCGCAGGGCTTGAAGCACAACGTCTCTCCGCTCCACCACGTCCCCATTTCTTACCTCACCTGCAAGGCTCATCTGCTGGCAAATGAGGCACCTGCCAATTCAGCAGAGCTGGGATAGAAACCCTCCCTGGTATCAGCCAGTCCTCACCCTCCTCTCCGTTGTAGGCAGAAGGGAGGGCGGTGAGATGACATTGCTGCAGGTGTGTGTTGGCAGAAGGATGGTGTATGGGACTGTGCTCACCCACTCCTTGGCTTCCAGAACTGTCAGTGTGACTTCTGGAGTGGCTTTGCCTGGGGTTATTGTTCATAGAAAAAAGGGAAATCCACCCTCCTTCCAGATTCAGCTGTTACTGGATTTCAGAATGGACAGGTGGTTTGTTTTGAGCCTGGCTCTGCACCACAGACTCCAGGGCACATGTGCATGGTGCTATATTAGGGATCATCTCCCCACTGCAAACAGTTTTCAGGGGCCTGTGTCCACCCCAGTTTCTCCTTCCCCTGTTTATTGCCTTGCCCTCCCTCTGCTCTGCCCCTGGTCTGGGGACTTGTTCATTGCCTGTTGCTTCCTCTGAGTCCGTGACGACCCTTTGGCTCAAGATGAATCCTCTTCCCTTTGGTTTCTGCTCTCCTCTGGCCGCTGCTTGGAGAGAGCCATTCCTGCCCGTGCAGGGACTGCCTCCTGCTGTCCCCGTGTGCTGTGTGTGGCAGGCGCCTGCAGTGCCAGGCGTGCTCACTCCATAAATCCAGGGCATTAAAATCAATGTGTCATCTGCAAAAGTATGAGTCTGTAAGCAAATATATTTCCCCTGGCACCTCTGATACCCTTCACAGCCTCTGCCCTGCAAATCAGACCTGCACATCCTTCTATTTTCACAGTGAGGAAAATCACAGAATCGTGGAATGGCTTGGGTTGGAAGGGGTAATAAAAATCATCCAGTTCCAACACCCCACCACGGGCAGGGACACCTTCCACCAGCCCAGGTTGCTCCAAGTCCTGTCCAACCTGGCCTTGGACACTTCCAAGGATGGAGCAGCCACAGCTTCTCTGTGCAACCTGAGCCAACCTCACAGGGAGGAATCTTCTCCCAGATTTGATCCAAATCTCACTTCTTTCCGTTCAAAGACGTTCCCCCTTGTCCTGTCGCTTCTCTGTTCATGACAGAGCTGTCCCCCGGGTGGCGGCCGGGCCGGGCAGCTCTGCCGTGTCCCGAACTGCCCACGCCGGCGCTCGGTCCCGGTAGGCTGTGGGAACCGGGAGCTGCCGGGGACCGTCAGGGGCTGCGGGACCGAGATCTGTGGGAACCGAGGGCTGCCGGGGGCTGCGGGACCGAGATCTGTGGGAACTGAGGGCTGCCGGGGGCTGCGGGGACCGGGGGCTGCGGGAACCGGAGGCTGTCGGGGGCTGCGTGACCCGAGGGCTCCCGGGACCGGAGGCAGCGGGGACCGGGGGCTGCGGGAA
>VWZD01003570.1:0-14792 GCA_013396695.1 Sakesphorus luctuosus | reverse complement strand
TGGTGCTCCACACCAGAGTCTCTTCTTCCTGTCAAAAGCCCCCACACAAGCCTTTTGCTCCACCTCACAAACTTCAGACTCACTAGAACAACAGGTTGCAACTTCCTTTGCATTTTGAGCACACTCTTCACTTTGAGATATATCAGGACTACTTTTTGCATTGTTTTTAATTTTATTTGTTTTCTTTTTTCTTGTGCTTGCTTTTTTAACAGTTGTTTTCTCACCAGTTTTAGGTTTTCTTAAGTGGCTCCCTCAGGGGTATAAAAACATTCACCCACGATTGCTCATGCTGTACTTGCTGAATTTTTACAGACAGTCTCACTCCCCCTACATGTGGGACTGTGCCAATATATGGATGCTATTCTAGTTGGAGGAGATTCCCATGAAAAAGGGGGGGAAGCAGGAGCAGTATGGAAAGCATTACATGAAGCAAAAATTGAAATTCCACCTGAGAAACATCAAGGACCAAGTAAAGAAGTAACATTTTTGGGTACTTGGTGGGTAGCAGTTAGTGCAGTAGTTCCTCCAAACACTTCTAAGAAAATAAAACAAATACAGATGCCCCAATCAAAGAAAGAATTACAATAGTTAATGGGAACTCAAAGATATTGGAGAAAACATGTACCTGGATTTTCTATCATTGCTTGCATACATGGCACTTTATCATGCTTTGTTGTGTAACATTTTAAACACTAGACAAAAATGAACATATACACTTTTTAGATTTTTAAAAAGTCTTGTTTTTTTAAACTCCTTGAGCTGCTGGGCTAGGCCCTACTTTCAAAGCAGATGAATGTGATAGTGTTCATGCTCACTGTGGGTCTAGATTCCTAATTTTGTTCACAGCAGCCCTGAGGTTTCTCTCTGTGACTTTGATCTGTGTGTCTTTTATCTGTTTGTCTCAGTCCAACAGCCTGTCTGTGTCACAGCTCTGGTCAAACCAGTGGTGACCTTCTGTCAGCTGACTTTAGAAATCAGAACCATCCTACTCTCTCCAGTACTGCCCACTGAGTGTGAGTGAGTTCACAGGGCTCTGCCAGCTCTAGTCCAGCCCCTCTCAATTTATCTTTCAGTGCCAACCACAGCATGGTATTCTCATACTAAGGGATGTAGTTCCATTGCTATGGTCAGGACTGGAGCATTCAAGAAGCACTTAGTAAATGCTGGAAACAAGCCTTACAGGCTAAGAGCCTATAAAGTCATACTGCAGTGTCTAAATGCAGACCATGCATTTAGTTATGCTCCTTCTGATGACTGGCTGTAAAGCATAGGAACTGTTACCTCTTCTCCCACCCCACAATTCTAAAAGGTGCAAAACTTCTCTCCAATTGTCTGGGCTATTACTTACCCTTTCTGTTGTGACACAGCATCGGATCTTGACTGTGAAAAACTATTCCATCCATGGTTTTGTGTTCGGGGTTTTTAAGGCATATTCTTAGTTCAGACTAAAATAAAAACAAACTAACATTCTTTGTGTATGTCCTTCCTTTGTGTGATTAGCAGGTATGGGGAAATTCTGCCTCAGAGAGACATTCCAGCAGCTTTCAGCACAATCCCATACAGGCTGGGACAAACTATTCGAATGCGGCATAAACAAAAAATAGTATCTCCCTTAGAATAGAGTTTTAATTTCTTCTGACCCAGGTAAAGCTGGGATCTGTAGTGTAGAGGTAAGCATCAGGCAGTGTACAGGAATTTAAAGGTACCACTTTCAGTGAAATTTTATTCTGGGACTAAAAGAAACTGACATATCACCACTCAGCAAAACAGAAGGTAGTTACGTGGTTACAGGCAGGTCCTACAACAGCACCTTGAAGAAAGTCCCTGTTATTTACTAGCTCCCACATAGCTTCCAGAGTTAGAGTACCAGAGAAAGCCTGGTACCTTCCAGGAAGATGAACAAGTAAGTAAGAGGGCATTTTTAAATCTTACACTTTTTGTTTGCTAGTTTTAATGACTTAACAGTATGGCCTAAGTGTGAGCAATGTAGTAGCATTTACCTGACTGCACATGACACTGTTTTCCCTCTGTACTAATGGAGTCCATCCTCTGGAGGACTCCACAGGGTACAGCAAGACCCAGTCTATCCTCATGAACTGATGGATGTTGTTGAAGTGCTAAGGAAAAGCAGTAAGTGTGGTCAGAAGAACAGAACATCCTCCCTGCTCTGCCATAAATAAAGAGGATACCATTTTCCTGCTTCCAAGGAGGGACATGTCCTTCCCTTTAACTACCATTAATGATCCTTTCTTTTCCCCACCACTCCCTGAAACATTTACTATCAATAACCTTCAAAGGTTAGACACCAGTAGACCCTAAAAAAGCTGGAGGCCAGTGGGTGCTCAGTCTACAATGGAAGAGTATGGGATTTACTGTAACACAATTGACCCCATCTGGAATACTGTGTCCAGCTTTGGGGCTCCCAATTTAAGAAGGCCATGGACTTGTTGGAGTGAGTCCAGAGGAAGGACACAAAGATGATCAGAAAGTTAGAGCACTTCTTCTGAAGGCAGGCTGAGAGAACCAGGACAACTCTCACAACAGTGGAGGCTAACAAGCCCTTAATTTTGTACAGTACATTTCGGTAAGTTCTCAACTCCCACCACAAACTTCTCAAAGGTGATGGCTCATAAGCCCCAACTCACCTCAAGCTCCCTACTCCCACAGTATATTCAGTACAGAGTACAGGGTAGAATAGGATACCCATGCTTTGCCAGGCAAAGAAAGGGAACTAAATAAAGAGTATCACCAATCCTTAGATCCCACATTTGTCCTGCCAGGTGGGATGGGGTTGCAAGACAAAGAAGCAAAAGAGAGGAAAAAGCGAGAAAGGAGTTAAAAAAAAGGTAAATGGCAGCTCTAATCTGTAGTTAACCTGGTGCACACTTCTTGTGTAAACTAGATTTTCCTTGCTTTTTCGTTCACATGGGCAAAGCCAGCCCTTCTCCAGGAAGTGAACTGGGGGAAGGGACTCAGCATAAGTCTCAAAGCAAAGCAGGGAGTTGGCTCAGAAAAGAGCTGTCCCAGCTCTGCAGAACCCTCTCTCCTATCACCTTCCCTGCAGCAGTACTTGGAATGAGATAAAACATGGCTAGGCCTGGTCTTCTACATCACCTCATGGCTCAAACATTCCTTAATGTTGGTTGGTGTCACAATTTAAGCTCAGAGGAGATCAGGCACCATGCAGCCACTTGTTCAACCTCCCTTTTCTCCCCCTTCTCCACCCTGTGGAATGGGGAAGAGGATCAAGGTAAAAATTGTACACTGAGATAAGAATAGTTTAATTATTGAAAATAAAATACAATAATAATGGTCAATAATAATAATAACAATAATGAAAATGAAACAAACAAGTGTTACATAATGCAATTGCTCAGTTCAGGTCACCTGTCCCAGCTATGCTCCCTTCCACTGGCAGAGCATGAGACAAGGAAAAACAAGTCCTTGACTTAGGATAAACACAACTTAGCAAAAAACCAAAACATCAGTGTGTTGCAAACACCACTCTCATTCCAAATCCAAAACACAGAACTGTGAGAGCTACTAAGAAATTAACTCTACCCTAGCTAAAACCAGGACAGTTGTGTATGGGGTTCATATTCAGCTGCAGCGAGCTTTACGTAGCAGACGGAGAGAACAGGAAGGAAGCAGAAGATAGAGAGTGGCTAATCATACAGAACATAAGGGCCATGCCCATCATTACAACAGACATCCACCCAGTTTGTGTCAACCACCTTCCCCACCCCATGAGTCCCAAAGATGTTAAATCAGAAGAAATCTGCCATCTGAAGATCAATGCATCAAATCAGTCCTTTGGTTGCATTGATTGGAATAGTTCAGGTGTCTGCTCAGCACCTCCACCTTTGCTCAGGCCTCTTCAATTGACATTGTAGCCTTGTGGCCAGATGTGGAAGCTTCTGGGAACTTGGGGGCTGCCTATTCAACTATTCTTTTAATCCTGACTCCTTTCCATTGTTACAAACTTGACTACCTTGGCACTGGGACAGCCTTCAGGAAGCTGTTCTTCCATCTCCTGGGTCATTTCCTTGGCTTTAACTGGCTTCTTTCTTTTTTTGTCCTGAGAAGAGTAGTGGAGGAACTTGGTGTCTGTAAATGGGTCGCCCCTCCTCAGTTTACTGTGAAACAAAAAGGGTTACATTGAACAATCAATTATTTCTTGAAAACATGTATGATTTAAGTCACTGAAGTTTCTGATATTACAGCAATGCTTCTCCTATAAGATGATTGAGTGGTACAGTTTGTTTCTTGTCCAGTACAGAGTACATTCTGACCAAATATAACCATCTATTCACAGAAAGTTCAAACTGTGACACTTCTCAGGGAAAAAGCATAGGATTAACCAGTAGCATAACAACAAAGTCATAGTTTTAGGAGTTAAATGATTCTGTGCAGTAGCCATTGGATGTACTGAAACTACAGTTTCTTAGGGGAAAGATGCAGCTATTTATTTAGATACTCATATCTGCTAGAAAAAGTGAATATAGATGCAGCCTGCGCTCAGGAGCAAAGTGCTACTCAGACGTGTAAACCTTTAGCCATCACAGAATGTAAATGAAATCAAGGCTTTTGCAGAGCCATCTTTCTCGAGCCTCTAATTTATCCTCATACTCCTGCCTCATTAGCACTGGAGTACCACAGATGCAGTTTGCTAAGAGATGTGCTCATTTCACAAGGGGAATGTTTTTGGTAGCTTGTTACCAGAAGCCTACACATCTATTTATGATGGTGCAGAATTTTGGCATAGCCACATTGTGGTAGAATTGGAGGATCACAGAACACAAAGGGTAAGAGGAACTTAAAGCAACAAAGACTGGAGAATGAGCACATGAGAGCCGAGCATGGGAACAGTCATTGGAAGGAATAGTTTAAAGCCCAACCTGTTGAGTTTTGGCTCTTTATAGCAGGCTGGGTTCCGTCTGCGCCTGGAGGAGTGCCCTGATACTCGTTCCGAGCTGGAGTAAGACAGAATCCCGGCATCGTTCAAGTCCCGGAGCGGCCTGATCTCTGCAAAGGGAGACATTCACATGAGATGATCAAAGTGATTCCAAATCATTTCCAGATATCCTAAGAAATTACAGCTGCCAAATAGAAAGGGCTGCATTACCAGGTTTCACTGAACACTGCACACGTCCTGAATCGAAATCATATTGCCTCTAAACTCGGGAGACCATTTTATTCCAAAAATACCAGACCTGCTCCTCAAAAGTCAGCTCATAAACCAAGTTAGGTACCTCAGTGAAAAAATACAGATCACTAGGTACTGATAGTATCATGTATCCTGGTGTAGTAGAAAAGTTATATAAAAATTAGTTGATAGTTGTAATGCCCAGGAGCTTACAGCCTGGAGGGGAGAGCAAGCTCATGGCACAGAAACAACCTACCAGCAACCTACCAACTTCCAGCAAGATGCAGGACCACACCAGTGTTCACTGCAGCTTTCAAAGTCAGCAAAAGGGGGAGGGCAGGAGAACAAACTTCCTCCCTCTCTACAAAGTACAACTCTAGTTGTAGCAGGCCTGTTTGCCAACAGCTACAGGAAGAAAAACACCATGAAGCTACTCTCTTTACAGAGCGTCCATTAACAGCAAACTCCTCAAAAGGATCAGCTTTAACTATGGTATTACCAGGCAAGGGATACACCCTCTAAATCCTTAAAAAAAAAGAAAAAAAAAACCACAACCAAAATAATTTAGGTTAGCTCCTTCTTAATTTCCAATGAAGATACCGCCTAGAGGTATGAAATCTGAAACCTTGCAGCACTAAGCATTCTGGACCAAAAAATTGCCACCTTCTTCATATTCTGTGCCCAGTAACACTGACTCCAGTAGGCAGGGTCAGCATCAAGTTAGACTATTCAACTACTTCAGTAATTGATTTTCTAACTAGGTATGCCCTGTAGGTAACAAGGATGGTAAACCAAGACTTAATGCACATGCTGCTAGTCTCTTCCCAATATCCACACATGGACAAAGTAGCCAGAAACTCTCACAGGACTGCTGATAAACTAGAAGCAAATGCAGCCACAGAAATGACTGGCCAGCACAAGTGGAAGCATAAATGATCAGACTGGAGACTGATCTTCAACTCGGGAAAAAGAGAGAAGAAATAAAATACAAGCACTTGGTGCTTGGAATTTTTTCTGTTCATCTCCAAACACAAGTACCCTCCCCAGCTTACCACCTACCAGGTTCCTGTGAAGGTGAGCTCCAAGAATTTGACTGAACCTGGTTTCTTTCCCCAGGCATTTCCTTGGCAGTCTGTTCTTTAAGAGTCAGGGAGCTTTTGGGCTGGCATCCTGTTGTCCCATCAGGGGATTTTGCTGGCATTCTGTTGTCCTCAGTACTCAAGCTCTTGGAAACTGGTACTTCTGTAAGCCCAGAGCTAACAGGCAAAGCTGCACAACTGGTCACAGAGGAGAATTCAGGACTGTGTGGAAGGTGCAGAAGACTATTTGTAAGTGATATCTCAGGTATCTGCTCCTCCAGGAAGCCATCTGGCTCAGACAGCAGATCTGCAATGCACAAAAACTTCCCCATCAGGACAGACTGCTTGGATGCAAGTTCTGTTGAACTTCCAATGGGAACCTTGGCACCATCACTTTTTCTGGCCAGGCAATCAGTCTCTAGAGGTCTAGAGTTTTTCCTCTGAGGCTTGGGTTTGCAACAGGCCTCTTTTTTTAAATCATTCAAGTTGTCAACATTAGCTTGCCCCTCTTTTTGAAGGCCTCCTGTCTGTTTTTTATTGCTCTTGTGACTGTTCTTAGCAGCTCTGGGGATTTTGCTACCTTTGATCCCAGGAACAGACCTGGGAGGTACATTTTCACTCCCTTCAAATTCTGTCTGGATGCAATCCAAGTTTTCTGAAGGATCCAAAGGATAGACGACGTAAGTTCTCCTGCTATGTTTAAGATGACATGGCAAATCCTTTGTGCTCTCCTTGGCTACTCCTTGAACACTTATACAAGGCCCAAAATCAACTTCATTTCTCTGATCACAATTACTTAACCTGACAGTCTTCTTCCTTCTTGTTTGGCTTCTTTTTGGCTCTTCTTCAGCTTTGGCATTCTGTATTTTCACACTCTTTGGCAGATACTCCTCATCAGAATCAACTCTTTGCCTAATTACTCTAGTTCTTCTGTTGGTTTTCGGTCTGATGTTCTTTGTGCTCACACTTGAATCCTCTTGCAAAGCACAGGCACTGGAGGTCTCTTGCCCGAAAAAGTGTGAATTTTGTGGACTGGAATCAACTGAGGGAACTTCATGACTAGAGTAGGTGTGAACTGGGCTTTTTAACAAACTCTCTGTACTTTGGATCTCAGAGAAAGGTCCCTTCTTAATGTGTTGCATTAAGTCACCACTTTCAAGGCTGGACAGCTGTGCTGGATTTACCACATATGTACTTTCAAGATCTTGGGCTCCATCAGGAGAGTGGTAATGGTGCTCCACACCAGAGTCTCTATTCTTCCTGTCAAAAGCCACCACACAAGCCTTTTGCCCCAACTCACAAACTTCAGACTCAGTAGAGCACATTGCAGCTTTTGGCTGAAGAAGTGTCTTTGCATTTTGAGCACGCTCTTCACTTTGAGATATATCAGGACTACTTTTTGCATTGTTTTTAATTTTATTTGTTTTCTTTTTTCCTGTGCTTGCTTTTTTAACCATTGTTTTCTCACCAGTTTTACGATTACTTTTGCTTTTAACCTTTACAGGAACAAACTCAGGGACTTGGCTATGGTTGGGGTCCACTTCGAGATCACACTCAGTTTCTTTAGCCTGTGGCTGATCACAGAAAGTCTCTCTACGCACAGATTTTCTATCAGAAATAACAGTGGTTTGAGTAGGGGAAGCCAGGCAGCTGGGAGATTCCAGCTGCTGTTGTGTGTTGCTCTTGCTGGAGCTGCTGCTGTCCTTTGTGATGCTACACAAAGCAGCCTGAGTGGAGCTGACACACGGGAAGATGCCCACACCAGGGGATGAAGTGCTTGTAGCAAATAAGGTGGAACGTTTCCTCCGCTGAGTAACGTGCCCTTGTGAGAGACGATCAAAGAAACATTTTGCCATCTCATCATCCTCATATGGAAGAAGATGACTCTCCCAGGCAAGTGCTGGCAAATCCTTGGGATTTTGTTTGGTGGTGCACAAGACCTCTGTTGGAAAGACAAAATCCATTTTTAAGACAGAGAAATGCAGCAGGCAAGTGCCAGCTTTCCCCATACTACAAAACCCCTGCCACACTGCCAAAAATCCAGAGCACCATTTTGTCTCTACAGGTTCTTCCCAAACTTCCTGTGTAACAGAACTGCTCAGCTGGCTTCCCTCTCAACAAAAAGGCATCCCAAAGCAAGTTCCCTTAACCAGCCATAACATTTAGGAACACACACGATACATGTAAGAGTTATTATTTTTATGGCAAATGCACATGCAAAAGTTGTGCATCTAGTCAGATTCACACATTTCTGAAAATTTTTTGTAAGCTCAGTGCCTGTTACTCAAAAAGCCTCATTTGCAATCTTGAGCTATTCCAAACGTGCCCAGCAAGACATCCCATTCTGGGATATGCATAACTACAGCAGTAACATTGCCAGTGAAGCATGGAGCTCCTACCTGTCATTAGGAGCTACTGGAGTGATGGTTAGGAGTTAACTGGAGCTCTGGCACTGCACTCATGCATTTCTGAGCACAGACACAAAGTCATACCAGAAGAACAGCAGAAGATGCAAATTTACCTCCAAAAATGCAGGAGTCAAGAAAAGCCTCCTGTGTTTCCATTGCTTCAGTGAACTTTTTCCTGTTCTCTTCCTGGTGAGACTGAGGTTTCTCAGCTTGCTGTGGTGGCAAAGTGTCTTCAGAGGCAACAGGCACGATTTTCAGGGGCTCATTAAGTGCAGGTCTCTGAAGTTCTCCTGAGGATGTTTGTACTGCTGTGGAGCTGTCACCTTGCTCTCCTGCATCACGCAGCTTGGAAATAGGCACCCTCATGGGTATCCCCCCTGTAACCCTGGTGAGAAGGAATAACAGCAATGGAGCATTTCCATATATATATGACAGGTCCCAGAATCCAGTAGAGTAATTAGAGCTTTCACTTCCACCAGGAGTTGAAAAATACATTTCTGAAGTCTTCAAGTGCTGAAGAATACTTCAGCCTGTCCTGCCTAGGTAGGACAGATTCCCCATTTTTAAGCAAGCAAAACAGACACAGAAGTAGGAGAAAAATACACTGAGGCAATGAGGAAGTAAAGGCCTTTCAGCACACAGCTCATAACCACATGTTCACCATGCTGTGGAACACCAATGCAGCTGCTTGGTGTTATGCATGTGGGCAGCTCCAAGGACTCCTCTTGTATGCAGAGGGGAGACTAAACAGAATAGAAACAGAACTTCAGATATATTTTAAGAGATCCTGCTCTGAACATTTTTCCAGAATACAAGTTTACATCATACAAGCAGGTGAGTATTAAGCATTTATAAGAAACAAACATCAATGTGGCCAGCTATGACCTTCACTCCAGGAAATCCTGCAGTGCTCACCAGCTACAAAGGGAAAACTACCTAAAAGCAATGTGCTCTCAAATAAAGGAGGCAGAAGGACCAGTCTGTGCATAAACTTGGCATTATGTCAGACAAGACAAGGAGTGGCAGCAGAAAGACACAGCATAAAGGAAAATGTCAAGCAGTGGTGGTTCAGAAAAGACATCTCACCTAAAACTGGGAACTGGGCACACACATAAAACACAAGAAATTTAACATACAGAAATTCAGGGCAAGCTTTCTGATATCATTTTAAGGCTCACCTCAGAAGCTGACCATCTGCAATATCATCAGCCCAGCTATCCTCAGTCATGCTGCATTTCTGGCCACTGGACAAGGATACAGAATTTGTACGGAACTGAAAAGAAGAGAAATAGAAGAGTGGTTTAAAGTTCTTAAAATCCTTTGTGCAGCTCCAACACAGAAACAGCAGAAGCTCAGTTTCACTCTGGAAAGTATGTAAAATACTGCTGGTGACCCTATCCCATTTAAAATTGCATAAATTATGGAATAAATTGCAGCAGAATCAGAGTCTGTCTCCTCAAGCCTAAGGATGAAGTTAAACTAGCTCAGATAATCTGAAACTAAGAAGCAGGAATATTTTCTCATGAGACAGGACAAAGGAAAAGTGTGTAATTCCCTATCCCAAGCTGCTGTGGCAATACTTTAGAAAAGAAAATGAAAAGAAGCCACAACTCGTCAGAACAAAAGAGCCTACTGGCCAATACAGCCAATGATCCAGAGGACAACAGATTAAAACTTTAGCCCTTCCTACAGAAAAAGTTACCCCAGAAATCCTTAACACTGAGATAAAAACAAGGATGTAGCCAGCATAATTCAAGCAAACAAAACCAGCTGAAGCATCCAACACTGAAGTGAACAGGCAACACAAAGCAAAGGACAAAGACAAACACAGCCGTCTTCCCAGAGCAGAGTGCTCATGTTTCCCATGATTTACCTCGGACAGCTGGGCCATCTTAACTGCAGCCATAAGATTTTCAATTTCTTTCAAGATATTACTCTGTGTGGAGGTAATAAAGAGAGAGAAGCCATGAAGACATTAAATCAAAACATATTCTAACAAGGATACTGGTAGCCATAGCAAGGCAGGTTCTGGGGAAAACACAGCTTGGAAAAAGAATTAGCAAACAAATGGTGACCTTTTACATATGCTGAGAATTTGGACCATCAACAACAACTCACTCCTTCCAAGACTGAGATGCTACTGCTGCATACCTTGCCCAACACCCCTCCCCATGCCAGCCACACTGCTAGGGCCGTACCAGGAAGGAGAGCCTGTGCCGCAGCACAGCGTTCTGGAAGTGGCACTGCTCCACCTCCTTCTGCAAGAGGGACTTCTCCTGGGTGAGCCGCTGTGCAAGGGCTTTCTCTGCATTGAGGGCCAGAGCCAACGCTTTATTGTTGTGCTTTAGGGAGACTTTAATGGTAGAAGAGTTGTCTGTAAGAGATAAAGAGGTATCACAGAATCAGCATCCAAGTTCTCATCCATGTCTCTTCCCTCATCATACTTCTTCCTCTTTCCAGAATAACCTTCCTCAGATTCAGATCACTACAATTTCATAGCCCTCACCCAAAATCGGCAGAATAATTCCTTCCAGCAATAGAAGTCTCCAGAGAGTAGCAGGAAAAAAATTTCCATCATAACCTGCAACACCTCAGACACCATCCCCATCCTCAGTGGGTCATGCTAAGGTAGCAAGCTACTGCTTCAATTCTTAATGAACAATGCCATGGTTCAGATACTGAGTTTGAAAACATGCCTCTGGCTTTGAGCAAGTCACTTATAATGAATTCTCATCTGCCTCCAAAAAGTAGGAGAAAAACCTCTTTTCCTCTGTAGTTTTCCTTGAGCAGATTTGGAGCCATGTTTCGCAATTTCAAAACAAATAAAAGTAATAGAAATATCCAACTTTTTCAAGGTAGTCCAAATTTCATGTGCTATCTTTGCATTATACCCCCCATAAAAACAAGTCACAGTTGGGCTAGCTTCTGCACAGGATTGCATAGACACTAAAATACTTTCCACAGCTCTTGGCTCTGCTATTGGGACCCTGAGGACTCAACTCCCCAAACACAACCACGTGAGATGCTGCTGAGCAGCCTGCAATGCCCCTAGCTGCTGCTGCTGCAAAGATTTTGTGTTAAACCTGCCAGTAACAGATAATTCAGACACCTTTGGGCACCTCGAGGGGCATTTGACACTCATTTGCAGGGCACTGAACTCCCTGGAAAGCCCCAGGCAGGGAAGCTGCTGAGCCCCTGGGCGAGGGGCCGCCGCTCAGCGCCACGGCCAAGGCACGGCCATGAGCCTCTGCACGCGCTGCAACGCCAAACAACTCACTGATGATCTTCGTCTTGATTTTTGATACAAGAGAGGCGTTCAACTTCGCAGTCCTCAAGGCACCCTTTTTCTTCTCCCGCATCCTCTCTCTGACGCCGCTCAGGCCGAAGAAGGACGTTTCGTCGGCCTCCCGAGATGCCATGGCTGTGGAGAGCGACACCGAGCAGGGTTAGCGCCAGTATTCCGCTCGGGCAAGCCCGGAGAAGCGGCCCCGCCGCCCCTCATGGCTCCGGGCACGGCCCGGTCCGGCCCTGCCCCGCCGCCTTCCCGCCGGTCCCCAGCTTACCTGCGGGTTCTCGCCGCGACCCAGGCGAGAGTGAAGGGCGCTCGGAAGAAGAAGAAGCCGTGCCCGCCAAGCGACTTTTGAATGTAAGCCGGCCGGCGGGCAGCCCGCCCCTCGCCCCGCCCCGCGGGACGGCGGCTGCGCCGGGTCCGCCCCTGCCCGCCCTCAGGAGGCGCGGCCCCGAGCGCTCCGAGGGACCGTGGAGAGCCCCGCCTGCCCCCACGGGAGCGCGGCCCCGAACGGCCCGTCCTGCCCCCACGGGAGCGGGGCCCCGAACGGCCCGTCCTGTCCCCACGGGAGCGCTGCCCCGATGGGCCCCGAGCTCTCCGAGCGAGCAGCTGGAGGCGCGGCCGCCGCCCCGGCCGTGCCCCGCAGAGCTGCACCGCCCCTGGGACGCCTCAGGGCTGCTCCGGAGGGAGAATCTCACCCAAAAAATTAGGATTTGTTCGTCCAGAGTTCAGCATTGGGCTTGCAGCTTTAACCTGTGAGAAAGTCACGGTTTACTGTCTATTCTTGTGTAATGGACACTTCTGTCCAAATTAACGCACTGTTTTCCACACACCCCTGAATGTGCCCTCAAGAAGCTGACATTACGTGTGTTGGTGCGATGATGTTAATACTTCACAGAAATTACACGTAAGGCAAAAGCAGCCAAGTAATTTGAAAAACAACAATTTACGGTGGAGGTGCTGAGGGAATCAGGCTGGTGAAAACGTGTCCACCTGTTGTCCCAAAACGGGTTCTTTTACCTGGTGTGCAAGAGGCCGATCCCCGCGCAGTTCTGCTCAGGAAGGGATGCTGCGTGTCAGGCCCACAAAGCCAGCACGATAACTATTTATACATTTTCACTATTTATACATTGTAGTACACAAAGGCATTACTGTTCACTGGCTACAAGTTACATAGTTCTCCTATTAATTAGTATTCTATCTTCTGTTAGTTAAATGATTCCCTCACTTCTTACACTGACTAGTCCGCATGCTTTTCTTTTGAGTTGGTGGGTTTTGTGAGTCAACGGTCACAATCTCTCCTCGACAGAATTATCTTCTACCCAGTTAGGGCTGATTTCAGCATAGTTGTTGAGTTGCCTTTGTTAAGTTCTTCCTTATCTTGGGGGTTCTGCCAAATGTCCTTATGGTCTGTAAATTCTGCATTCTTTGTGTCCACTATCAGTAGTACATCCTTCTCTCCAAACTTTTTTAATGTCCCACTGGAGCTGATATCATTGAAGCATGTCAAGCCCTAAACCTTAGTAAGGCAATTCTACCGACAAGTAATTTATCTTTCTAACACTTGGACATCATACCTGCTGCCACAGGCATGTGGATGGTAAGTTTTGGTAAGATTTAGGACTTTGCAAGAGTCCTAAATCCTACTCCTATTTTATGTGATAACTGTTAATACATTAGCTGATAAGCATTAAATAGTGCCAATTATTAAAGAAATTTAGTCATTCCAACTTAATTAAGTAGTAGACTGACAAAACACCATACATACCCTGAAAATCACAACTGCACTGGGTAACAATCCTGCAGGCACACGCACTTGCCTGTAGTTATTTCTTGCACTGGGGAAATAGACTGGCATTAAATGTTCTGTGGTGTGGGGAAAAGACATAAGTATCCTCTGAGACATATTTGATGCACCATGTGTGACAAATTCCACATTTTGAGGGCCCAGACTTGCTTTACTAAGTTTAATAAGCTATTCTACTAAATTAAATTTACTAAGCACATTGGTCAGCAAATTAAATTAACAGTTGGCATCTTAAAAACAGAGACTCTATTTAAACAATAGAAATCTTTGCCAGAAGATATTGCAGATGTCAATTACTCAAAATTTCAATATCACTTGAACAAGTTTATGGGTGTTGAAAACAAGCAAGGGCTATTAACTACAAAGGCAACACTTTACTCAAGAAGGTCCTGAACTGGAGAACAGAGTAATACAGTGAGAAAGTCTGATGCCTGCGGGCACAGTTCCTCCATCTCTGCCCCAAGCATCCACTAGTGGCTGCTGTTTTATCTTTGCCTGGGACGAACACAGCAGCCTCCCCTGCCTCGCAGTGATACAGAAGCATTTCTTGCTTCTGGGGAAATGGCAGAGGTCAGTTCACTTGAGAGCTAGGGACCAGTCTCATTTCAGGAAAGCCCTTTTCTTCATCAGGGTATCACCCCTTGCCACGTAACAGGAGAGGGGCTGGGTTAGCATGACCTGAGGGCAGTCCTGCCATGGCTATGTTTCACTTTGTGAAGGTCACTCTTCCCTCTCACCTGGCCACAGTAGATAAACCCTGGGCAGAGGTAAGTGGTGGAAAGCCATACCTGGCAGGCAGTAGATCCATGTTTCTCAGGGCAAACAAAGCCTCAGGTATGTTTGCCGTGATGCCTGCAATGAATTCCTCAGCTGAAATGAAAGGTGAGAAGTGCTAAGCCTGGTGCTCCTTTTGCCATAGAATGAGAATGGCAAATAAAATAAGGAATAAAAAGCACAACACAAATTCTATAAATGCCAAGTACAATTCCTGGAAAGCATCTATGACTCATTATAATACATTCCCTTTTATGTTTTCTTACGCCATCACAAAGAGAGGCAACAT